>JANHGB010021542.1:0-16625 GCA_026283785.1 Coracopsis vasa | reverse complement strand
CAGGGGCTTGGAGCAAGCTGCTCTAGTGGAAGGTGTCCCTGCCCGTGGCAGGGGTTGGAACTGGGTGAGCTTTAAGGACCCTTCCATCACAAACAACACTGGGATTCCATGATAATATGATTCCATGATTTTCAACCCTTTGCTGTGCTAAATCAAGAACTCCCTGTATTTGTTAGTTGAACATTTGCTTTGTAGTGTATAGCTCATATCTGCAGGTACACTGCTGTCCTACAGCATGAAGCCACAGGCTGCTCACGTAGTCTTCCAGTTTTTCTATACACCCAGTTCTATGCTGTGTGTCTCCCATGACGTGCCATAGCGGTATATGTATGACAAGATATAAGACTTGAGCCAGGTATGAAACCAGCCTGACAAAATCCCCCACGCAAACAATAAGACACATTTAGATAAGGTTACAGACAAAGAATCATTAATTTGGTATGCAACTTTGTTCTAATCGATACTTGACTCAAACTATTGCAGAAAGCAGAGTTCCCCTTTCCCTGAGGCTTGAGTGCTCTATGCACAGGCATAGGGAAAATACTTCTGTTGTGTTCTCTTTGTGGTTTAGGCCACATTTATAGTAACTTAATATGTGTCTAACTCTTAATTCTGCCTTGTATTTTTCCATTTTCCTCCAGCCTTAAGACAAGGTTTTGTGTAACAGGCTTTACAACTTCGTGTCATTAATTAAGAAACAATTACAGCTGATGACTTCAATGCCATCAACTTAATATTCATCCTTACCACATTTCCCATTTAAATTAACTGGTTTAGGGATTAGCGTGTTGTCATCGTATCTGGGTTTTTCCTCCTTACTCTAAATCCTCCCCAGCATTTAAAGATTACTCAGAAAACATCCCCAGAATATGCAAGGAGAAACCACGTGAAGGATCATAGGAGCAGCAGCCTCAGGGCAAGCCTGTTGTGTATTCCCAGGCTCTGGAGTGTGGGAGTGCTGCGGAAGCCAGCATCCAGGGGGTAGAATTTGAGTGCTTTACCTCTTCCAAGTATGTGATGGGAAATGATCAGTCCTTGGGGATAGATGAGAAAGAGGATGGATTTTCCTTCAAAATGCCAGCAAAATCTCATCTCTAACTCCTAAGTTAGAATCTTCTGAGGACTGATGACGTTTGGATCTGGACCAGATTTTAGGTGTGATTCTGATTCTCCTGAATATTTACTAGTAAATATTTTGACAGCAGTAGGACATCTGGCTATATTAAACTAAAGCTGCAGAGAAACACATTACACAACTCTTCTTTCATACTTTTTTGGTATCCACAAACAGATGTAACGGATCGAAGTGCCAAAACAGTGAAGGTTTTCATTATGCCTTTTATATCGGAGAGCTTTCTTCAAAGAGCAAGTTCCTGGAGTTGCTTGTGCATTTTTGTTGCCTTAAAATTACACGACATTGATCATTTCTTACTGACACTTTTATATGGCCCGTTAGCTTGACACTATTAATTTGCTTTGGGATTGTTTTCAGATTGTCTTTTTAGGGGTTTGTTGAAACAAAACACTCTCTGCTGCCATCTAGCACCTCAAAACTTACTAATAAACAGCTTCTGTTCATAAAATAGCCTACGGTTTTAGTTTGACATCCATTTTGGGGAGAAAACAGTTTCTCTGCCTGCTGTTGATAACAGGGATTTGATTGAATCGGCAAACCTAAGCATAGGATGCTGATGGCTTCAGTGCCATCAGCACTGGGGAGCAGCGCTCCTCAGGGATGGTGAGGGACCGCAGTAAGACCGCAGATGTCTCTCCACCTTTAATACTTTGATTTGCTTATTGCAGTGCAATAATACAAAATGCCAACCTTTTAAAAAAGCAAGGCATTAAAGTGTTTTAGCTAAAGTAATATTTCCTGCTCTTTGGTTTTGGTTTTTATTAGCATTGGGTTTGCAAGGGAAGTACCTGTTCCAAGCCCTTGGCATCAACAGGGGAAGTAAGGCAGAGACACCCTGAATCCCAGCCTGTTTATCTCCTCAGGACTGTGTTACCATCTAGCAGTTAATTATTTCTTATGCAAAGCCCAGACACGCATGGCAGAGTTCAGAATTACAATATATATTCATTTAACAATGGATTTCTCGACTGCTTTCTGGGACAGATATAATTCCCGTGCTTTTCATTACACATGCCGTTTAAACCTTGATCCTGAATTCTTATTAAAAATGATGAGATTTGACCTCAATTCTAATACCCAGTTTTGGAGACAAGGTGCTTGATGTGATTTCTAGAGGATTATTTTTAAGAGCATTCGTAGATTAAATCTTTGGGAATAGTTAAGGGATGTGCCCAATGAACCTCGGCTGCTGGCTTTTAGGCTGCTGTTCAGCATCCAGATTGGGTTTTATTTTGGAGCCCTTGGAAGTGTGTAGTTTTGTGGTGTAGGGACATGTGGTGATATTATTATCCCTTTGTTGATGCAGGAATGTGACAGTGCTGTTTCTGATAACTTTTACTGAAGTCTCCCCATACTTGAAGGCAAAATTGTTTCTGATTGAACTGTCAAGAGCTTGTAGGATTCGTTCCAATGCTTCAAAGTGTGTTTTCGAGCTGGGCTTCATGTCTTTAACTGCAAGTGTATTTTAGATGATTGCTAGCTTCCTGCATTTGTTACCTGCAATTTGATTTTCATCCCAGATGGCAAATCACCAGGGCTTTGCCAGGGGAGCAGGATAGTATGAGGTGATGAGTTACTGCGTGCTCATCAGGATGCTTCTGTGCATACCTTATTCAGTGATAAATGTAAGGTAATTGGAGGTAGGGTACCATTTGATGAAAGACAGGTGAAATACCTCCAGCCAGAGAGGTGTTGGCATAGTGGCAGTGCTTGGAGACATAGCACAGGCTGGTCAGGAGGGTGGGAAGAAGCCTGTCTCCTACACCAAGCTCCTTCCAAGCAGAGATAGGCATAATAAAGCAATGGAGAGACATGCGTTCGGGTCTGCAGTGATAAAACGAAAGGTCACTGTAGTTTCATGATGTGAAACGCTTCTGTGTGTCTTCTCAGCATGACACCAGCTGGTGTGAGTGAAGAGGCTTTGCATCCTCTCTTGTCACGTCGATATGTGGGATATCAGGGGATCCTTGGGAAATTACTCAGAGCAGCACTGCAATATTGTGTCATCAGGTTTGAGAGGCAACGTCTGCTTTGTTTTTCCATGGGAGGTAGGCTCCTTTGTGCCTCTGCATTCATTTAGGTACAATATCGGCCTTTTATTTTCCATATGCATGGGCCCATTCTTACATAGCCAGTGGGAGCAGCAACCGAACCCAGTTACAGATTCCAGTTTGTGCATAACATTTAGAGGCAGCATGTGCTCGTGCATTCCTGGAGCTTGTCATGCATGTGAGCCATGGTTATGGCACATTTCTATCCCAGCGCCAGGGGGGTTGAGCTGCAAATGGACATAAGCTTTTGTTTCTTGCTTTAAAGTCATCAAAACACAGAGTTACATGAGGCAGTGATTGTTTAATAATCGGCTGATCTTAAGAGTGTTTTGTTGTAGCGCACCAAGTTGGTATTTGAGAGTGTTTTGTTAAAGTTACAAAGCATCTATGCTTTGGGTTTGGAAATTGGTAAAAGCATGTGGCATGGCTTCAAGCGCTGAGTGCTTTCAGATGCTGCTCCGTTCCTTTGATTATTGAAAATGATTCCAGCACAATCCTGCTAATTTTCTCTTTATACTCCTCTAATTTCAGGAGACTGTTAGAAAGTCCATCTAGGCAGCGTGCTTATTGCCACTGTGAGATTTTTGCAGAGCCAAATTTTAGCAAATGCACTAATTTCCAAGGATTTGGAACATTTCCTTCCTGCTTTTCTTCTCCCAATTTATATTTTTTGTTAATTTGTGTGTGCGTGCATTATTCCCAGTGAATGCTATTCCTTGCCTTCTCTGTAGTATCCGTGGTATACCACAGTATAGCTCAGCATCAGCTCATTTCTGCTTCCACAGCCTCCTGCAAGCTGAACGTAGGAGGATGATATTCAGAAAAGGCTTTGGGGGTCATTAGGCACAATAAAGTGTGGGCTTTGGAAGCCCAGGCAGTGAGGGCAGAAGCATTTATCCTGCTGGTAGCTTTGTCCCTTGTCACTTGAAAACATATGACAAACACTGATTAATCTTAACACCATCTGAATGTGATGGGTGTATATTGCTATATCCCTGTTGATGGAAGGGGAATCTGAGTAAGGAATTAAGTAATTCACTCGCTGACAGTGGCAGAGGGAAGTGTAAAGGCTGGGTGGGTGTCCTGATACCTGCTCTCCCTATTAACACAAGATGTATTTGTTCTCTAAAGGGTTCTTCACTATTAGGGGTAGAACTGCTTTGCCTTTGAAAGAGAAATAGCCTTTCCAATACTGATGCACCTTCCAGTCTGTGCCAGAAATTACATTTGGCATGTTCACTACATCCTTTCAGCTCCACTCTCTCCCAGAAGGAAATAATTTGGGAGGAAAAAAAATCAACATTTTACCACGCTAAAGAATCCCTTTTTTTTTTGCCCCAATAGAAACAAGATTTCAATTTGCAATTGAAACGTATTTTCCAATAACAAACAGCAAATCTAAACCCAATCTGTACCGGTTTGCTACAGGGTAATTTTTCCAGCAAGTTGCTGTCAGAATCCGTAATGAAAGGTTTTACATCGATGCGAACGAAATTTCACATGCAACCTGCCCTGTGTCAGTGCTGCAGACACCAAAGAGCGCTGTTTACACAGTTGTGGTGCAGATTTAGCGCCCTGATTTCTTATCATAGGTATTATGTGTAAAACAGACTCTCCTTGTGGGAAGAAAATTGCACTTTCCGGCACTGTGTAGGATACTTCTTTCATATCCACTGTGAGTGGTTTCCAGAATCCGATTTCGTGCCATTTGGTTTTGAGTGCGGTGTTTAAACGCTGGGCCCACCTTCCTTCTACCCTGTCATTACCTTTATTCCAGAGCAGACTTCTCCTGCAGTCGTATCACAGCGAAATTTACTGTGCGTTAGATCACCACTAAACTGAAACTCAGGGTATTAAGTCAGCAGTGTGCGTTTTTCATGTGATCTGAAATACCAGAGCATTTAATCTCTTGATCAGCTTTTTTCCCCTCTTCTTTTGTGTGTGTGTGTGTGTGTGTGGTTTTTAACCCCAAATACCTCTAGAGTTAAAAGATAAAGGGAGAATAAATTGTCCTGTCCCACAGTCCTTCATCTCCCCCTCATGTTGAAAACAGGAGTGCCGGAGCCTCCTCCACTCCTGAGAATGATGAGATGAGTTCTGTTGGGTTGTGCCCTGGTGCCTCCGTGTCCTCTACTGGCCATGGGTGCCTGGGTCTGGATTCAGGATTAGCTGTGGAGTTACTGGAATTTACATAGGAAAAGCTTTTAAGAGTGCCAAAACCAAAAAGAAAAACGAAAGACCCTTACTACCCATCCATAAATATTTCATTCCGATCATTTCTTATTCATTCTCTGGGGGTGTAACATAACCTTGCTCTGCGCCTGGCATGGGAGGATGCACAGCTCCATGGTTCCTGGGCACATCTTCCCCCCTGGCTGTGGGGTTGATCAGCAAGAAGAGGGGCCAGCAGAGCCCTCCCAAGAGGACATCTGCCCCATGACTGCAGGGAAAAGTACATGTCCTACAGCCCCTGGTCCTGCAAGCAATTTACCACAGCTTGGCTTGGGACACAGGCACAGTTAATTTGTTCCATTGAGGCCAGTGTATGGAATCAATCATCCATATGCATGAGTGTCCCCAGAGTCGGGTCTGAAGGTAAAGTTTCCTGGCTCCTGTGAAGGAGCTGTGAGAGGAGCACATCCTGCCCAAGGGCTGCGAGGTTGCATCCATGCAACCATGCAAGGTGGTCCTCGGAGCCCAGACATGCTCCTGCACTTGAGTGGAAGGGAGTTTGGAGAAGGGTCCTCTGGTCTTGTTGTTACCCATGTGTGCACTGGAGCTGGGCAGGGCACAGCAACCAGTTACAGATGTGTTGGTTTGGGTGAGGATTCTTCTGTGTTGTCCATCATGTGGCTCAAGGGCTTATTAAAGGTTTTGTGCTGTTTTCAGAGGTAGGAGATGCTCAAAGCCCCCTTCTGACTTCCATTGTAGTTGTTCAAGATCAGCACTTTTAGATTTGAACTTCTCTATGGTGTGGTATTCTTCCATTGTCAAGCAGAGCTTTAACATGGCAACTATGTTCATTAGTGATTTGTTTTGAAGGCAGTGGTGGAAGATGCCCTTGATCCGTAGACCAGGATTTTACTGCTCTTTTTGATATACATTTTTGGTAGCTTTCTATTGCTGCTTCAGAACAAACAAATGGCACAGATCTTGTATCCACTTGGGAATACAGTTTATTCTTTAGCGAAATGTTGTTGTAATAAAACGGGTTTGTTTGTTAAAATGTTCTCTGCTTTATTTATAAGCCACAAATGTGTCTTCCCATTTTGACTCTCATAAAAGAAGAAATTTTCCAATGCGCCTTCAGTTTGTCAGTTAATTCCATATAATGCCAATCAGATATTCCCTGAGTACGGCATAAATAATCTTTGGGGGCTCCTGTTTTGCATGGCTGTGCAATATCCAGCATCATTTTAAAGACTGTGGGTCTTGGGGGTGGAATTGGAGGGGAGAATGTTTGAAGAGGATTTATAATATTTACTGCAATAAAGAAATTTAGGGATTACTCAAAGATCCTGTCAGTATTTGGGTCAGAAATGTAGCCCAGAGGTATTAGTATGATAGGCAAGTAGAAGCATTAGACTGTATTAGTGATTTAGCTATCATAATAGCACAATGGTCTACCATGTGATGGCTACTGCACTAAACATTGATTGTGGATTAGCCAGGAAAAATGCACAGGCTGTCTTGCAGAGAGAGCAGGGCAGGTGACTGCTATTCCTTTGGCAGGTGACTGCTATTCCTTTGACTGGATCCATCCTGGAAGGGGGGTGCTGGAGGTGAAGAAATCCGTGATCACAGCAAATAAAAGCAAACTCTTTTCCATCTGACTATTTTTAACGTAAAAGGAAAGCGTTGCTTCCCCAGCAGTGGTTAGCAAACCCAGTAACGTTTGACCTGTTCTTTGGAAAGGAACAGCTGAGCGTGAGCAGCATGTGATAATTTAGATACATGTTTTTCGCGCCCGTTTTAATATCACCTCTGAAAACGGTGGCTATCTATGGAAATTCTCCTTCCATGCCCAAATAACAATTTTCTGTGGTGTGATTCCATCTAAATCCTGTTGCCTGCTCTAAGTGTAAAAAAAAAAAAGGCTTAATCCGCATGAATATTGAAATGCTGCTAGGTACAAATTGAGTTTTGTCTGATGTTTCTGAGTGGTTTCACATCTCATAAACATGAAGTTTCTCCGAAGGAAGCCGGAGATAATGAACTGAAGTCTACAGTTCCTTTCTGCTTTGTAAGACCAGGCTTCAGATCCCTTGATCCTCCCCTCCTTTTCTGTGACCTCTGCTAGGGTCTTAAAATTATACATTCCAGATTACACCTCCACAATTTGCAGTCCCGGGATGATGAAAGGGTTTATGTATTATGATACTAATGTAAAGAATCCTTCCGGAGCGTCGTTAGCACTGCTAATTTGAAACTACAACAAAAAAGAAGTCATTTCCGAAGCAAATTCCAATATGAAAGCGTTAAAGAGACCCCTAACTAACTTCTAATCGTTCTTGTGTTCTTCAGTGCCTTGCACCGGCCTTTTTTTAGGCCTGCCTGCTTGCTCCCGTTCAATTTGTCCTTAGCTGTGTGCAGTGGATTAGCATTTCATCAGGGTGGATTAAGATTGAGCTGACACTGAAGCTTTTCTTTGTATTTTCACATGCGTGGGGACGAGCGGATACAGGGACATTTCCTTATCCCGCTGACGATTCCTGGTGGGTGCTGGTGCAGCCGGGAGCCCCGAGAGGAAAACTCCAACCGAGACATTAACAAAACATGTAAAGTGATAACAAAAAACCCCATTCCCCAGGGGAGAAATTGCATTGAGGTTGCTGGCTGGGAGATTTCATCAGGCTAAAATGATGTCACATGGAGCGAGGGCTTTAGCAGTTTTATTTAGCTCCTAATCCCCACACACTGCCTGGCCAGTTGTCCATGTGCGCGCCGTCCCCAGCGGCACAGGATAAAGCATCTGGGCTGAGCGCGGCCGCCCTCTTCATCAGCCGCGCTGCACGGGAAGGGTCTGTGCCTCCTCCGACCTGGAGCCAGGGCTTTGCCTGCTAAGGTTTCCAAGGATTAATAATTCAGGCAACGCTTTGAAAGGCAAAGCTGCCGGTGGGTGGTTCGTGAGGTCCCGGGAGCGCTCGGGCACAGCACAGCCCGCTGTTGATGCGCGCCGGAGCCGCGCTGAGAAGGAAGGTGCATCCTCTTCGCTTCGGTGGGATCCAGCGGCCTCGTGGCGATGCCGATCCCCAGCAAGCACCCCAACATCGGCCGCTCGCAGAGCTGGGATGCTGCCGGATGGTACGAAGGCAACTGGGAGAGTGAGAACGCCTTCGAGTACCAACGCCTGCCGGGCCGGAGGAGCTCGCTGACCTATGGCAGTGAGGGTGGCTGGTACGAGCCGCCCCGAGCCAACGATATCACCTTGCAGGGCGGTGCGGAGCTGAAGCAAGAGGCGTACCCGTACCAGGAGAACACTTTCCCCCCGGGGCCCCTAAGGAAAGGCTCCGTCCCCGACTTCGCCTACTGCGACCGGCAGGCGGCCATGGCGGGCCGGGGCTCCCTGCCACCCCAGGATTACTACAGCGACCCATCCCTGGCTGCTAGGTCACCCAAGGACCCCCGCTGCTATCGTGACCACATGGTGACCAGGCCATTGGTGAGCTATGGGGCACCCGGCACACGGATGTCCTGGGAGCAGCCCCCGGGGCGCCTGCCTGCCCCACCGGAGGCTGCCCGCCTATACCGGGACCCCAAGCTGGGTCTGGATGGGCAGCGAATGCGTAGCAGAGATGCTTCTCCAGCATGGTACGGCACGGAGCCCCATGGCCCGCGGTACGCAGCGGAGCCCCCTGCCTTCCCTAGCAGGCAGGTTTATGGCGATGGGTCGGAGAGGCCACCAGAGCCAGCGGGGAGCAGGCAGGCTGCCCCAACCTGCCTTGTGGTGGATCCTGCCGGCAGCACCGGCGGCAGCTATGGGCCAGGCAGGGAGAGCACTGGTGCCAAGGGGCCCTATGACAGCTATGAGACAGCAGCGGTGACCCCTTCCCATCCACCGGTGCCTCCTGCTTTCCCTGGACCAGAAGGGAAGAGGAGCTTTGACCCTGAGTTCGTGGCATTGCTTCGTGCGGAAGGCGTCTCGGAGAGCACCTTTGCTGCCCTGCTGCAGCAGGGCTTCGACTCACCGAGCCTCCTGGCCATGATGGAGGAGAACGACATCAAGTCGGTGGCTCCCAACCTAGGGCAGGCTCGTGTGCTCGCCCGCATCGCCCACAACTACAAGGCAGAAATGCAGCGCCAGGAGCGCAGGAGCGGGGTGCTGCGCCCCAGGACCCGCTCCAACAGCTTCAGCCACCGCAGCGAGCTGCCGGGGGACTATGGGGTGCCCCTCGGCTCTGGGCCCACCCCTGATGGTCCTGCCACCCTGCAGCACCCACCTCCACTGCAGCCGCTCTCGCCAAGAGCAGGAGAGATGCACCGCCGGCCATCCAGCGCCCCGACACAGCACCTATTGGAGACCTCCACCTACCCTGCCTCAACAGGGCCTCCTCAAGGGCCACACTTCCTCCCTGGTTCTGGATACAGCACCCCGCTGCCTTGCAACACACACCCACGTCCAGCTTCAACCTATTCTGCTCCAGGCAGCATGCCCATGACCACGGGTAACCCGCACGCCAGCCCCAAAACAGCCTATCCCACCACGTACACCGTGCCCATGGAGCTGATGAAGAGGGAGAGGACAGTGACAGCATCACCAGCACCCAGCCCTCATGGAAGCCCACAGCTTCTCCGCCGGCCGGGAGCAGCGGGAGACAGCAACCTGGCACCCACCGGACCCGCTTTCCCTGCCCAGCTCTCCCCATATCCGAAGCTCAGCAGGCGGACGGGGCCCCCCGTCATCGTCTCCACCATGGCAACACCTGAACCAAGTAATTTCCAAAGGGTCTTAGCCCATAGAGTAGTTTAGAACTGTGTTGTTGTTGCTTACTTTAACCCCCTCTAAAAGCCAGTCGAATATATTGGGGTTTCATGCCTAAATATTAGACACTTTCCTATGTAGAAAAGGAGGTGAATGGGGTTTCTTCACTGGCTTTGTGGAGCTAAGGATGCTGTGGTTGAATTCCAAATACTTTGTTTAGCCAACTTCAGTTAAAAGCGAGCGGTACCTCAGATAATGCTTCCAGGGTTAATCTTGCCATTCCCATTGCTTCAGAAGATTAGATACTGCTCTGGCTAAGCAATTAGGACTACAGGGTTTGCTGCAGATTGACTTTTACTGCTGTTATCAGGCACAAATGTGCTCCTCCGAGGAAATGGTTAGCATTGTTTTGACTAACTTCATCAGATAGCTAATGGTGTTATTTGAGAATCGACTTACCTTTGGCCATTACCTAAGCCTTTTCTTCTTATTATTAATTTGCTGGTTTATCAGGCATACGAAATAAAACCCTTGATTTCCTTCTGGAGATGCCTGTAAGTGAAGTGATATTGCTGTTAAAGTAATAGGCCTGTGCTTAAAACTAAAAGCCTGTCATTAAGCACTGGAACAATAAAAATGAGTGGTGGCTCCTACTCTTCCCTTCCCCTTCTAGAAGAGCTCAGGCACTTGGCTGCTCAGATGTAAAGCTGGATAAGCTGAGCAGGCTCTGCTATTCCACTTTGCCTATGTCCATTGATGATAACACTCAGAGCCTGGCAGAAACTAACCCCCGAAAACACTGCTAAGTATGAGGAAATGTGGCAAATCCATTCATTTGTGGCCTGACTTGTTTGGAAAAACATGGAAAGAAACCCCTTGAAATGCTTTTCCTGGTAGTGACTCTGTGAGCAGGGAATTTTCTCCCTGCGCAGTTCAGCTTCACTCCCATGCAGGCACATCCCGAACAATGTGCCGTACCAGCATATACGCACAAAGCTTTAATGAAAGGATACCATTTATAGGCATAGAGACGGTGCCAAACTGGTGATGCCATTCCAGAGGAATCTAAATAAAGCATGATTTTGTGAGTGGAAATGATAAAGTTGTCAAAATGCAGACGCCTTTCCATGGCTCACCATGATCACACAGCTAGGAAGTAGATGCCGTTTCGTTCATGCGTGTGTGTCCTTTATGTAGCTGGTGTAATGTATTGATTCCTAAAAAATGCTTAAATATTAGGCAACACGTTCTGTGTTGACATGGATTAGGTGCAAAATTAGTACATCCAGGCAGTGTTTTCAAATAAGCATTTCCCAAAGCCTGGAAGAAGATGAACTGGCGTAATTCAGGGAAGAGCAATATGTTCATTTATTCACAGTACGTCTGATTGAGCCGGTCGGGACCCATGAGTGAAAGCCTTAGGGCGAGGGACCATGTTTTGGGAGCAGTCTCTTCCACCATGAGAAACAGACCCCTCCTTCTGTGTGCCTCCCCTATAAACTGCAAACCCTATTCTTTAAACACCAAGATATTACCCCTTCCCTTTCAAAGAATCGCTGGCGCTCAACAAGAGGGAACCAGCAGCGTTTCCGTGCTGTTGAGCTCTTTCTTGCTCCTCAACCCTCTCCTTTCTTTTCTTGCCTGCGACCAACTCATTTGCATGAGGATGACATTTGTTGCTCCAGTAATTTCATCTGATAATGGCCAGCTTGCAAAGCGGATCTGAAAACATATTCCTTAATTATGTGTTGCTAAGCAACGAGAGGGTTTGGCCATAATCACAGAAAGATTATCTTCCCATTGAAGTCCCTGAAAGGTTTAGCTGAAGTAGGACCTGCAAAATTGTCTCCATTTTTATTTATTTCCCCTTTTTTTTTGTTTCCCAAATTGCCCGAGAGGTTTTCTCCCTGTTAAACTGTAGTTTAGAAGTAGAAGCCAAGGTAAGATGCAAGGCAAATGGAAGGATGTGTATTGAAAATGGAAGGTGTGGCAGCTTGTACATGTTTGAGCTGTGTTGAGGAATTGCTCTTTAAGGAGTGTTCACACTTACAGGGGAGGTGATAAGGGGATGTTACAAATACACTGAGATGTTTTTAAAACATTGAGCAGGTGACAGAAACTTGACTAAATCCTGGAAAACAGTGTTTGCCATGAGGAAGAGGCAGGATGCGTTATTAGGAGTGACGAGCCTTCTGCTGGCTGTAGCTTTGGCTATGGATGCTTGAGTCACAAGTGAAAGCAAGTTCAGTGTTAAACTCGGTCTCTAAATGGCAGCAGATATTTTCTATCCGTCTAGGTTAATGTCTTGCAGTCAGCAGAGGGCTATAAAATGGATATTAAAGTCCAGTGATGTTTTGGAGCTTGTTACATGGATAGCGTTGAAAATAGATCATTTTGGTTACTTTGAAAGTCTTGTTGGATGGGGCATTGTAGTCTTTCTACAGTGAGTTGTTTCTGGTTTGTGATTTTGTGCTGAGCTTTGACACTCCGTATGGATTCTGCACTGCTTCTCTTTACTTTGGAGTTTGGGCAGAGGACTCCCTGAAGGAAGGTGTCTCCTCCTGCCTGGCATTCCTGCTGCTAGATACACAGGAATGAGCTACATGTTGTGGGCCTCTCACTTCGGTATGGTTAGATGAGGGAAAATCAGCAACCAGATTTATTGCTGCAACTTCTTTTCATTTCATAGAATAATTATTAAGAATAATTATTAGAGAAATTAGATAAAATTAGATAAAATAGATATATAATAGATATAAAATAGAATAAAATAGATAAATTAGATAAATTGCCTTTCCTGGGAATCGCAGAGCTGTATGAAGAGAAGGTGGTGAATGAGCACCTTAAATCCATTGCTGTGGTGGCAGACTGAGTGGGGTATAGTAGCCAAGAGTGACGTCTCCGAAGCCAAGCCAGCTTCCCATCCTGGGAACTGCCAGCCACAGCTCTGGCAAAGCTGCCTCTCCGTGCATCATCAAGACCTTGTCCATGAAGCTGTCAGGAATGGCTTCCTGAGGCGAGAAGTTCTCAGAGCTGGCTGCTCCTGCAGCCTTGCCTTCCGTAGCATCACAGGTAGTGAATGCACTGAGTCATATTAGTGGCAAGCAGGCAAAAACCCCCTGTGAATTCTGCGTGACAAAACCCTGTCAGCTGCTGCCAGAGCGGGTTTGTGGCCAGCCTCGTGCTGCAGTGGGTGGTTAATGCAGGGAAATAAATAGTGCAGGTCAGCAAAGCTGGTGAGGGCAAACTGCATCGAATGGTCACTGAGCAGATTACAGGAGCTCCACCTCCGAGATGTTGCATCTTCAAGTTATATTTGCTAGTATTTTATCAGATGATTACTTGATTTATATGTTTTTAATCCAGTGTTTCGGTCTGAAAGCAGTTGGCTGATTAGAAGCCTTATGTTTTCATAGCTATCCTAGACTTATCCCAAACAAGGGGTTTGTCAGGTCTTCTGTTTCCGATGATGGGCTTTAGGAACTCCAGTGAGGAACGGTGATTCATAGCAATATATGTGTCTTGGATGGTTTTTCAAACTGTAGCTTACATATGAAGGTATCAAAGCAAATGATCACAAAAGGGGAGATGCTTCCCACTGGGGATGAGGAACAGGGCTATCCCATACAGTTGGATAGGTGTCATAAGGAAGGAGGAGACTAATTACTTCATTGTAAGGTTTAGTTAAAAGCCCAACCTTTTCCTGCCCCGGGAAAGCCAGGCTGAGGGGAGCTGCCTTCCTTGGACAAGTAATTCTCACCAGTGCAAAGGAGACTCATCCTCTCTTTTATCAGCTTAGAGCCCAGCTAGAAATGCCTCTGACTGTGATTAGCTCAGCTCTGCTTATGCTGTTTAACACTTGATTGTGATTCTGTTTATGGCTATTTTCCATCCTGTGACTGATAACGATTGTGTTAACTGCACATCAGTTGCAGGCTGAGGCTCTTCATGTGGGCAATCCCCAAAGAGGAGAGGGTGTAGTAAGAACAAGAGCTTTGATGGTTGTTCACGGATAGTTAAAAGAGCCCATCAAGGTTGGTTAAAATTGCAGCATATGCCCATTATTCTACGAGTACTGCACTGAAACTATCATTGCTTTCTATGGGCAGAGAGAGTTTGGTGGTGGTATTTCAAGCACAGTATAAATTTCATGAGCGTTTGTTGATGCTGGTTTATTCTTTGCCCAATGCACCATGTAGCAGACAGTTCAGAAATCAACGTCAGGATTCCTTCACTATGTTTCCTGTCCAGACTGCAGCATGTAATCACAATGTATATACATGTAAGGCAGCTCAATTAACAATCCAGACTGAAACAGCACCAAAGGAGGCTCTGTGTACTGAATAAATCTGATCTAATTTGCACATTGACCTGACAGACCATAGCAAGTCCTTGGAGCAATTCCCAGCTCCAGGTAAAGAAAGTCTTCCCTGCGTGCACTGGCAAAACCCCAGATTAATGATTTTCCATGGGATTGCAACTTCCATACAAAAATACTTGGTTGGAAATAAGCTAATGTGTCTTGCTTGTGTCTGCTGTCCTGATGGTCACAGTATTGTCCGCAAGATGCAGATAAGTATCCAAAATAATAAGGGTGCTAGCTGGAAATACAAGGAAATTGGGAAAGCATTTGGAAGGCTCACAAGGACTCACAAACCTCAGTGGGCAGATGAATTTGTGGATGTGTATCCTGTGTGGATCTTAGAGCTGAAGGAATCAGAACTGCTTGTGTTAGTAGAGTAAATGGCTGAGAAACAGAGCACGAGAAAGAGAGATGCTGAAAACCACCTCAATGAAATATCGACTATCTTGGCCAATATGCACACAGCAATCACTGGCTGCAGAGAATAAGCTTTTAAAATACCTTTTTAAAGGTTGAAATACGCCTTTTATAATGGCTTTATCAAAAGCAATATAAAGTGTCAAACTCATTCCAGTTGCAATTCATTGACTTTAGTGCCATGGCAATAAAATTTAATTTGGCCTGTCGGAGGAGAACAAGTTGTGAGAGACACAAGTGTTGTCATCTTCAATTTACACTTCCCTTTTACCCTGTGTCTGTGGTTCTCTATCATTGTTAGGACTTTCATATATCCTGATCATTCTCCGACTCTATTTGCTAAGGGTTTTTTTAGCTTTCTCATAAGTAGTTTCCATAGCTACAAACTTGGTGTTCACAGAGGGGGGAAAAGGAATTCAGGGTTTCTGATCATTGTTGTATTAAGCATTTTCCATGTTCCTTCTCCTTGTCTTTCTCATAGCGTTACACTCCCGAGCAGTTTAATGGAAACACTGCACAACTGAATTGTCTGTGATTTTGAAAAGCCAAGTGGGTGCTGAGCTGAATCCTTAAAAAGCACAAGACCAACATCATTAAGGCACTGATGTAGAATAAATGTTGCCGACGTAGGACGTATATTAGTGAGGTTTATATATAGCAACTGGCAGACAAGCTTTTGACTTTCGCACCTAAATAAAACCTGACGTTACCAGCATTCTGCTGGCTTTAGGTAGAGAAAACTCAGTTTTAATCTCTTCTGTCTGCTCTTTGCAGTGTTTTGTTAAAGATGAAAGGTAACTTCTAGGGATGGGGTTTACATGTGCTACTTTTCCAGTCTTTAGTTCCACCTCTGCAGTAGAGGGCTCAGGAAGGGTTTGGACAGAGCAGTGTTTGGCAGCATGGTGGGACCCTCACCTTGTACACTAAAGCAGATTTGTTTAGCCAAATAGGAGGTTTCTGAGTGCCTGTTCGTGGCCAGTGTGACTGTCACCACTGTGTCCATGGCCTTGCCTTCTGCACTCACAATCCAATTAGCTGCTCCAGAGCAGATGGAGCGGATTAGTGCCTGGCTTTCCTTCCTCCACCCTCTCCCCCAGTGTAAAGGGTGTCGAGGCCACAATCGGCTTAAACATGGGTCCCATGGCACAATGCAACATGGCCTGTATGGGGCCACCCTATGTCCCTTTCCAGGTGGAAGGCTTTCCAGGTCTCAAGTGGTTGGGAAGACCTTCACCAGGCATAGATTTCATTTTCTGTTGGCTAAGAGTGTCTGCAGACCCCACTGCCAGCTGCATGAGCAGGGTGCTCCCTATTTGAACAACCAGTGCCAGCACTGGGGTCAGTGGTAGAGGCTTGTGGCCCATTTCCTCATATGCTATTCCCTCCTGGGAGTACACTAGGTCCTGGAGGTGGTGCATCTCAACCACCAAACATAGGGTGGCTGAAGGCAAAGGGCCTCTTGCCACATATTGCACATGCAAGCAGATACAGCCAACAAGGGGCTGGGAGAAGAGTGAGAGTATAGTACTCTTTCTGTAGTTCCTAAAAGTGTTAGGGTGGTTTAGTCTCTGTAATTGGAGGTATGCAGGTTGTCACTGTAGAATCATAGAATCATAGAATAGTTAGGGGTGGAAAGGACCTTAAGATCATCCAGTTCCAACCCACTGCCATGGGCAGGGACACCTCACACTAAACCATGTCACCCAAGGCTCTGTCCAACCTGGCCTTGAACACTGC
>JANHGB010021538.1:0-12846 GCA_026283785.1 Coracopsis vasa | reverse complement strand
TGCTCCATCCCTGATGGTGTTCAAGGCCAGGTTGGACAGAGCCTTGGGTGGCATGGTTTAGTGTGAGGTGTCCCTGCTCATGGCAGGGAGGTTGGAACTAGATGATCTTAAGGTCCTTTCCAACCCTAACTATTCTATGCTTCTATAATTCTATATGGAAAGCTAAATTCCTTTTCAAATAGGTACTGCTGTCTGAAACGGATACATGAAGGGTATGGATGAATGGTGTTTTGCAAAAAGCAGATGCGAAGTATAAGAAACTTAGTGTTGCTTAAAGTGTGAGATTGCTATATATTGCTTAGCAGAATATTAAAAATAAATTTGCTTAGATTTCTTAGAAATAGGTACTTAACAGTTTTTTGCCATTTTTTCAATTATATTCCATGCAGATAATTAAAGCAACTTTCAGATGCATTTAGTTTGGTTATGGATGTATCATTGACAGTGTAACATATTTTCAGAGTTTTATATAAATGAGATTATCATATTTATTATCAGTACTATTTTTTGCCTTTTAAATTATGGAAGACACTATTTCAAAAATATGAAGCTCATTCCAATAAGATCTCTGGGACAATAACCGTGAAGAAGCATGAAACTGAAAAAAATAGTCATCTTAAGTTGAAAAATGGTGTACAAGCTTGATGTTTGAAAATACCAAACCACTTTATTTATGAATAATCTAATCATAAGTCTTGATCACTGCATAAATACATTTCACAATTTCTGAAAATGTGGCACTGATTAATAAGAAATTTTTAGAACTTGATTATGAAATTGCCAAAAGGAAGAAAGAAATTGCACCAGATTATATACTTCCTGTTATATGTGGTCTGTGCAAGCCCACATACCTCACACTTGGATACTATGAAAACATTGTATAGATAATCATTAAACGGTACGTATGCTATAAATTGTTATGAAGCAAGAAAGAGTTCATTATACAATTCATGCTGCCTAGGGAGGAAGTGAGTTACAATAACTGCAATTTAATCAATGTCTTATTATAAGCATGGTATGAGAAAAGAATGTGCAAAAAAAGCTTGCTGTCCAACACCCGGAGAAGTTTGAGCAATATTTACTTGTAAATACTTAAGGCTTACTAAAGCTAAAAATGTTTCCCTAAATTAATTCTTCTTTTATAAAAAAAGGAGGAATGATTCTAGCCATTTATTTCCCTTACAAACTGTAGTTTTTTAATAAAATCCAGATACAACTGAAGAAACCCAGAATACTCCATCTACTGCAGGCAACATAGTTCAAGTACAGTGCTCTCAGCTGGCTTTTAGCTCCTGAACCTATAAGGTATATTAAAATGAAATGCAATTTTATTTTTTAAAAGTAAAGTTCTTGATTATTGGAAGTTGTGAAGAAGAACACAGAAAACAGCAACTTAGAATATGCTTGAATCTAATAGCACTTTCAAGTTCTAAGCCCTTGGTTTCATCTAACTTTAAAATTTGGTGTGAATTTCATATGTTTAGTCTTTAATATTCAAGAAACTTCAGGGAGCTCTGGCAGAAGAAGAAAGTATGCCTTAATATTTAGGAGAAAATGAAGTCTGCAATTTATGATAACAAAGGATCTATTTTTTTTTAGTTACAAATGTATATAAAAACTGGTTAAATGTGTAGCTTTCATGTTTTAATGTCCATTATATTGTGTCAACTGAATGTGATTTATACTTCAATATACCTACTATACCTGAAATGTGCAGCCACTTTAATACAGTAACACTGTGTTTGACTAACATTTCTTTTCCTCCAAAGATTTCTGGGTAAATCAATTATAGCCAAGACACCAAATATAAACATCATGATCTCACTAGAGCTATAATTATTTTATCTTTATTATCCCAGACCTTTACATTTGTGCAACAGCACATCATGACTTAGTCCACAGAAAATGACAGGCCACTATTTATGGTTTGACAGGATGTCACTGTAGTAGGTATGCTAACTATTTAATGTCTCTAGCAAGTCTCTTATGGCCTTCACTAACTCATAAAATTGATTTTTCATTGTCTTCTTGGATGAGTACTGATGGCAAAATGTAATCTTATTACAAGAGAGAAAATGTCTAATGATAGTTTCTTTAGTAAAACATTTTTCTTTGGTGATTTAATTTATAAAGTTTCATCTTGCATGAATTATATTCAGTGCTTCAAAGCACACAGTAACCTTTCAGTATTTCAGTAGTCTTCTTTTGGTGTAGTGTACAAACCCTCAGAAGTCACATACCGTCAAGCTGTCAAAAATCGACTTGATGCATGTCAAAGCTTCTCTATTCAGAAGTAGTGAACCTAGACACTTGAAGCACTAAAAAACCCGTGAATTTTTACTCTGTATCTTTGCTATAATGTATCCATGTATGACTACCTCAGCAAAGTCGTAATAGCTCTTAGCAAACAGCATTCATCTGGGCTGAAAAGCTGTCAGCAGCAATATGGTAGATGTCAATTAGAATAAAGTATGCAAGGCAAACACATTTGCCAATTACATGCATTAGACCTTATAATGACTGATGTCACAAATGTAGTTTGGTGATAAATTATCTTAAGGACAGTAATTATATTTTTCCATCAGTTGAATGTACCCATTTTGAAGTTACAAAACGAGATGCACAGAAAAAGTCTCCCTTTAGACAATGGAAACAACAGGAATGTCAGGGGATGGAGTTGCTTGCTGCTTGTTTGGGTTTTTTTTTCAGATAGACCCAGCTTGGACTTCTAAGAAAAATAAATATTATTCAATTTTTTTATTATATACCATTTGCAAGGAAAATAAGTGTGTGTGGCATCTTTATAAAACAAGTACACTGACGATTTTAAAAGACAATTTTAAAGTGTGTTGAAGAGATTATGGCAACACAGATTGGAGAATAAATAAGTATTCTAAAATAGGGATTCTCAAAAGAATTACATGGCTCAAAATAAGGAAAACAGGGACTGGATCACTTAAGCTAGGAAGGATACCATTCAAGATAGTGTAAGAAGAAATGAGAACAGTGACAGGTGCATACAAAGCTACCTGGCAGTATATCCGTATTGGCGACTTTTAGATCATGATTTCAATCAGGATGGGGAGCTGGACTCAATGATCCTTACGGGTCTGTTCCAATTTGAGACAGTCTACGATTTAACATTTTCCTAAACGATCATATTCAAATGCCAATATCAACCCCTGAATTTGAACAGACCTCAGAAAGGTTCTATAGCCTGTGTTATCTAAATGATCAGAACTATACTTTTCGGCCTAAATGTGTTTTGGGTTTGGCTTGTCTGTTTGTTTGGGGTTTGGTGGGGAGGGGAAGACAGTTGTTGTTGTTTTGGGGTTTTGTTTTGTTTTAATTAAAATTACCATGCAGTAAAATTATAGAAGGTTGTGAAAAGGCTTCTATCATGAATACAAGTGTGAAGCTTAAATTAAGGACAAAACATATGCTTCTTGCTTTTCAGCCAACAGAGCTGATACTGTAAGTAATAGAGATATACTGGTCAAAAGGAAGCAAAACTGTAAGAGTTCAAAAGAACTAATTCTTTCCTTATCATACTGTTTATGAATAAATAGGGTAAGCAACCGATTCTCACACTCAGATCCTCCACCCTTCCTTTAATCTGAATACACCTCCAAATTTCAAAAATTACTAGCTTCTATTGGCAGCAAAGAATACTATTGGAGGATGCTTGGAAGCATGTAGACAGAATATGCAAAGTAAGAGATTAGGAGCAGATCATAGAAAGTAAGTGTGAAGGGTCGTTTGGGTCACTTATCTGCATGGATCTTTGTCATAAATTTTCTTTGGGGATGTCTTTGACAAGGCATTCCCTACTGTATTGCTGCAGCAAATTAGCCATATCCTACTTTTACACAGTTTTGGTATGTTGAGGATCAGGACTGCTTAAGGCTGTATCCAGAGTTGCTTTCCCCTTTCCACAGGGGTTTGAGTCTGAGGATGACAACTGCCAAAAGAAGTGAAATCCAGCAGGAACAAAGATTGACTCTCAGAAAAAAAAAAAAAAAGGACTAATTATTTCACTGATGACCTGCATCTACACAGAATGGAAATAACTGCCTTTAGACCCCCCCAAAAATAATAACAATAACAATAATAATATAATAAAATAATGGTAACAATGATATTAATAATTATTCCTATATACAACAAAAAGGACTGAATCAAAAATTGAAGCTAGGCCTAAAATTCCTAAATAAGTGGTTAAACACATATGAGGTAGAGCATGTGTATGTATTATATGTATCAACACCATTAGTAATCTGTGAATAAGAGTAATTTGAGAATCTAAGTTCCCTAAATCATGAAAGGGAGAGATAATGCTTTTAAAAGACATTTAAGTTTAGGACAAAAATAGGTACCTCAAGTTTGAACAGTATGGCTTGACCTCATTGTACCTTTCTATCTGATGTTCATTTACTAGCGCATTCTGATCTAGCTATTTTAACAGTGGAGAAAGTCTTGCATCAGAAGAAATACAGTTTTAAAGTTAACAAAAATACTTAGGGAGTTAAAAAATGTTAAGTAGAAAGAATTAGAAGAGATTCAGAAAATCAGAGGTGAAATGGGTGTATTTAGTTTGTTTTAATAGGTACTAGATCTGTCTTAATTAAGGAAGCAGAAACAGAGATAAGAAGAAATTAGAGGTCATTGTTGAGAAAAAAAAACAATAAAACAGACTGTGGAAACTTTTGGGCTTCATGCATTTGCTCAAAAAAAAAAACCCAAAAAGCCACACAAAGATTGTATAGCAGAGCTAGAGTATATACAGGAAAAAGCTTAAGTCAATTTTGCAATACTGTAAGGAAATAAACTTTATACATAACAAAGTTTCCAGAGAGCTTTGTCTTAATTTCCATTTTCCCAGACTATTTTACCCCACACATGACTTGTCCACTTGTCTTCTCTATCTCCAGCATCACCTTATTGATATTTACTTTTTAGCTGATGTTCAAACTTAAATCAGTCTTTTCTACAATTTTAAAAGATACCCAGACAGCATTGTGTTTAGGTAAATAGAAAGATGTTACATTACCTCTTTTGCTACTTCAGCCTTTATCAATTGAACAGTCTCTGCAGTTTCCTTAGTTCTTTTGGATCATTTTAGAATTGGGTGATCAGGAATACATGCTATTCCATACTTGGAATATGCGGTTGATTGATATTTTCCATTTTCCATGAATCAGAACTTTTTATTTGTCCAACTGCAGCTACCTTAAATATTAAATTACTTTCATCAGAGCTCTATTCACAAAGACTGTAAGACGCCTTCCTAAGAGTCAAAACCTTTAAAGCCTCTTATTATGTATCTGAAATTATACTTATTTTCCCTTCAGCTGAATTACTATGGTTTGGAATTTTTTTTCAATTTCAACTGCCATTTTATCACAGATTCACTTGGAATCATAAGATCCTTCTGAAATTTATTTTTCAGGTTTTTTGTATCAACTCAAGCTTAATACCAAGTAAATGACAATTACAAAATTGATTTCTAATTTTAATAAATGTAATGCATACTATATGAATCATATGCTAATTCATAATATTAATGGTTTTCCTAAGTTTTCCTAAACTTTTATGTAATTTCATTTCTTCACTAATGTCAAAGTTGTGAATTAAGAAGAAAAATTGATTTCTGTGAGTAAAGTAATTCCACAAAGGCTGGCAAAATGCCTATTTCCAACTTCTTTTTGGCACCAATGGTTAGTTTTTTATCCAACTCATGAAGACATTTTATCCTTTTTAATAGGAAGAACAGGAGAAAATAATAACCTCCTCATGCACTGGAAAGACCGTAGTAGTCTTAAAATATCCCTGCACCTGTTATGTTCATCTCGGCCTGCGAAAAGAACAGTGATTCCCTGTTCAGTTTCCAGTTCCTACCAAATTTATGCTCATGCCTTTTTAATAGGGGTAGGAGGACAGTTCTGCTTCTCACCTAGCTGATGATGGCTATTCCTTTGATGGATAAATAAGTTACACAACCAAAGGGGATTTTCCTAAATGTTGTCCAACTTAGATGTAAGTCAAGGTTGCTGTCAATGCCAGCTGATGTTTCACAGAGCTTAATTCAAAAAATGTGAGATTAGACCAGTCCATTAAACCAGGGTAGAATGGTTCAATACTACTGCAGCTGTTGGAGAGCAAAAGTCATGCACGTTTTCTTTGAACTTAAAAGAGATAGTAAGACTAGAGAGGAAGATGGGAAGTAATTGAGTTAGCAGCATTCCACCATCTGAACAACATATACATAGGTGGGTCCATAGCTACCTGAATATAAAATATTTTTTCCCAACTCTGTTTAAAATGCAGCATGGATTCATTTGATCACATTTCATCATTCACAACCTGAACCTTATGTCAACTTTTTCCCACTGATTTGTCTATTCTGCTTCAAAGAACCATTAATAATAATCTAACAGATTTTCTTCTGACTATTGTTATATTTCTCCATTGATATGACTTCTTTTTCTGATATGGGAAAGAAAGTTTGTATTAAAACATGAAAGACACGGTTTTGGCCAAGCACCAAAAGAGATACGCTGCTGTGTTTGTATTGACATAACCTCCTTGAGCTCCCTTATGTAAACTGAATCTAGAGAATGAAGCAGAAGCAAAATATATCTGCTGTTTCTGAGTGCTAAATACCATTACTTCAAATGCTCATACTACCAAGTTTTAAGAATTATGAACATAAATAATTCTGCGGAATCTGACCAGAGATTTGGTGGTTTTTAGATGACTTTTCACTCTAGATACTCATCTAAATGTTAATAGCTCAGTGCATACATATAGAGTTTTGCAAAACATGATTGAAATGCACCAAATGAAACTTTGTCATTGTGACATATGAGAAGGATAATACTGTATCAGTGATAACGGGAAGGAAGCAGCTATTTTTTTCTCCCCCAAGTCTAGAATTGCTGGGAAAAAATAAAAATAAATAATAAAAAATAAAACAACAACCACCACTCCCTCCCCGATTCACTGTGCTAAGAATTGAAACTGTGCTGTAATAAGGAGAAGATGAGATAATGAAAATCTGAAATATTCTAATTAGGAAATATTATGGTGAGAAGAGGAAGACTGAAGTAAGGCCTGGTCAATGGAATGTGAGTTCACCTGCACATGCTTTGAACACCCTTGTTAGCTCCACAACTGGAAGAAAAATACTCATGTTTAAATTTATTCTTGTTTTAATACTCAATCTATTTAAGCTAATAAAACTTGTTGAGGCTAAATTGCATTATATAGCCAAAATGATGCATCTGTGCAACACTCCGTCTTACTATATGAGTTCTTGCATTATTATTAACTCATGAACATTTGGCTCTTACTCTGTTTTGTGCTTTATACATTCTTTAGACTCCAGAGTCACATATACCACAGTATGCAGGTGAGGAAACCCATTTTATCCACTCTTATAACTCCTTTATCATTCTTTTTCAAAATGCCATTAAGATATAGTCTGCTGATGGCTATTAAAATGAGAAATCTGAAAATGACTGTATGTGTTGCCTTGAAGCTATACTAAAATTCATTAAAATTATCCAATAGAGTTAATCATTAGTTTCAGGTGTGATATATTAGTGCAATACTCTGTCATCACAAGATTTTTTTTTTTCTTTTTATAATCTCTCCCTATGAAGTTTTTACATTAGGTGCAAAATTAGTTGTCTTAATGACAGGTAGAGTCTTATTTAAGGACAGGCAATTTTTTGCATTTAAAATGCAGTTGCCTAATCAGGATTCTGCAGGGAACATATGTACACTGGGATATATATATATATATATACACACATATAGCCACAAGGAAAATATCAATAAGCATGAATGAAAAATGAAAAATAAATATATTTTGAGAAATAGTGTTTAGACTATGAGAAAATCCCTATCTTTACTAAAGGTATTACATTCTTGCTTAAAATGTTATCACTTGTTGAGTCATAAGCTCAGGCTTTTTGTATTAGTATCTTGACTTTACACTGATCTGAGGAAGAATACATGTACATAAACACCGTAAAGAAAATATAAATCACAATAAAACTGAATTCACTTCCAAGTAACACACTGAAATAACTAAAAGTTCTATACATTTGGGTTTTTTTCTTTTCATATTTTACTGTCTTAAGAAGTAGATGCATCCAAGGGCCTAGATAACTAGGGCAGTGACAGCAAAGTTCTCAGGTCGTAGGTTTGGTTAGAGTGTCCTTCTCTAGATGGAAGGCCTTGCAAGGCTAGACGAGCTCAATCTGCCCGGGTTTAAAGTTAGAGTTTTCCTTCTCCTAGGATGGTTGCATGAAGGCTAGTGAGCAAGGATGAAATGATTTAGCGCTGGGTGCCACACGATCATGCAGTCCACAAGCGGCTCTCCACACTGGGCCCGGCCCAGGGAGGCGGGAGGCCGGCTATCGCCAGCCCACCGTGGCGCCAGTATACTTATTACATTACTGGCAGATTCTTTCTTTTTTTTTTTCCAGACTCTTTTTTGTCTAATTGCTCTATGATTTCAACAGTCATTTCTTCCAAGTGATGGATTTTGTATTGTAATCAGTACTCAAATCAGAGTCATTTAGGTTGGAAAAGACTAAGATCATTGAATCTAACTGTTAGGCTAACATTACCAGGTTCACCACTAAACCATGTCCCTAAGCACCATGTCTACATGTCTTTCAAACTGTCTTCAGGGATGATGACTCCACCGCTTCCTAGGCAGCCTGTTTCAGTCCTTGATAACCCTACTGGTCATGAAATTTTTCCTAATATTCAACCCAACACCCTCCACCCCCATGAAGTGGAGGGATAAAATGCTTTACAGAAAGGAGATTTTGAAGTGAACAAACATAACTGAGAGAAATGCTGAGGCTATTTACAATATTTTCATGTGAAAAATTTAACACCTTTTCTTGTCACTTACTGTAGATTTTAATGATTTTAATCCCTTAGTCTTTAGAGATATTAGTACAGCAGGGCATACAACACAAATCTCTGTCCATGACTAATAACCATAGTCACAATCCTCTATGACATGAGCAATATCCATGTGAAAATAAGAAAAGTTGATCTGCAAGAGCTAGAGAAGTGGTTAAAATTGAATCTTATTTTAACCAATGCAAACACTGAATGCCTAACTATCTTTTAAAAATATTTCTCCCCTGTATTTTCTCCAATTAAAAAGAAAGCAGTGAAGTAGAAATAAAGATTTCAAGAAGCTGAGTAAAGAACAAAGTTCTGTGAAATCCCACAGAGTGAGATAATACACTTTTTCACTCCTTAATACTACAAAGATGAGTACTGAAGGAAATGTAAAATAGATTTGTTTAAAAATTACTTTCAGGTCCTTTAAGTTGTTTTTTGGTTTGGTTTGGTTTGATTTTTTTGTACCAAGGCAAATAGTATTACTATAAATCACTTTCTTGAACAATACAGTGCCCTGAGTTCTCCTCTTCCTCATGATTTAGGTACTAGTGTTCAAATTAGTTTCTGCAGCAAGAAATCTTCAAAACACTGGTGTAAGAAAAACACTACTTCCACACCCTACTTCTAAGTGAAAATAGAATAGACTGTTGGGAGGAGCTGTGGAAAAAATCTTTGTAGACGGACTCCTTCATATGAAAAGATAAGTTTAATTCTCCTTGTCAATGTACAGTGAGTACAGCTGTACATTAAATCAATCAATGTAAAGAAAATAGTATTTCATAGCATGATTAAAATTTTAGACTGAAATTATTTTATTGATTTAAAATCAAATTAAGCTTTAATTAAATTCTACTTTTACTTCAATGTAATTTCAAAATGAGTTGCGCATAATAATAAAATCTTATTTAATATGCATTTAAGAAACATTTGAAGACATTTAATAAGAAGGTGAAGCATGTTTCTTATATCTACTTTTTCATTTATACACAACAATTTCCTGTTTAGGCTGATTTTAAACTTAAACTACATATAAGAGCTGACTATAACTGCATGAACACATAGATAAGAAACTCAGATATTTGCTAATGGCCTTCTTCTTAGCAATGTGCAACTAAGAAGCCAGGCTAATATGCCGGTAATTTGCTTAATATTACAAAAAAATTAGTTCAGAGAGTACGCACATAGAGAATTTCACTTACGTTAAATCAAACATAACCCATGAATAATGTATTAACACAGTGACCAAGTATTTTTAAAGAAAAAAATCCAACAAGTCTACTGCAAATCTTTCAAATTGTAAAACAGAGAAAATTCTTAGTTAGAATCAGAAGTGGCTAAAGAGATGCAGTTGTCTGACACATGCATTTTCCATTTGAGTCTACAGTGACAAATAATACCTGCGTGAATTTTATTTCTATGCTGAAAAACAAAAAACCCACATGTGGTAAAAATTACAGTTTTGTGTAATGAAGCTTAAATTTTGATGGCAATCATAACCAAATCTAAATATCAAGCATTCAAGCCTAAATATTACTTTGTGTTAATTCTTATTATGTTTTTTAATCTAAACATTTAAACATGACACAGGTAATATTTACCAGCATTTCCTATTTACTCATTGGAGACAGAACAAGTTCTAAGAGACACCTACATTTAACTATTTACTCATCAAATATTAGTTTTATTCTATACAGTTGCAGTAGAACAATGCACCTGAAATAAAACTACTTCAGTTCCTAGGAAAAACATTAAAGCTCTAATTGATGTTTGAAGCAAGAGAACTGGTTGTACTTAATAGGCATTTCATCTATTCTAAAGTTATTTCCTGGGCTTCTACCTTTGAACTTGCAATAAATCTCTCTACCCTCAGTCCCTCTTTCAGCACCTAAAATAGACCACACACTTTTGATCAGACTGATGTTGAGCTAAGAATGGCACCATAAATATCCTGGGAAGATCAGATTTGCAATAATAGAGAAAATGAGTTACTACAAGATTTTGCATTTCTAGTATTAGCAAATCTTTTTGAAAGAGGCAATTTTTTTTTAGATTTGGCAGGAGATATTGCAAAATAAAAAAGATCATAAATAAGATGTTCTTTACATCAAAGTGCTTTTGCTTTCACATCATAATCAAGTGGTTTCTACTGTATGTGCCACTGTTGGCAGGTAAGTAGGAAAAAACATTTTGCACACCAGATGTCTAACGTTTCTGATGGAAGTGTAATGTACAGTTCTGGGAAAAAAAAGGTATTATCCCATCTGAGGAATTTTTGTATTCTTCAGAGTAAAGAAACAACTCAGGAGTCTTTTCAGGATTCTTTTTCTGAAATCCCTACAGTTAGGGAGATGAAACTACTTTTAGAGACTGGTATATCCCAGGGCAATATACAACATTCATACTCCTTACAATGGTTTCCTATCCTTAATTCTTCTTTCCTGCCTTTTTTTTTCTTTTGTTTTGAGAAGGCTGTGTTTGTGTTTTATCACTGGTTTCGATAATCTGAAATCCAGGAATTTCTAGAGTGATTATATTTTTCTTTCTTGTCATTTCTTTTTGTATAACCAACAATGATTAAGCCAAGAATAATGCAACTGCTTTTAATGTCACGCAGAAAACAACTTATTATAATAACTTTCTGTGTTTAGAAAGCATTGGTCCCCAAATAAAAAAATTGTCCAAGTTGAACTACAGGATCAAGTCAGTTTTATATGCTTAGTGTGGAAAATTTTGCTCCATGGACATAGTCTTAGTTCTAGCACAGATCTCTCCACATTATTATTGAGACAGCATTCCTGAAAAAAAAAAATGCAGCTTGGCTACTTTTAATAAATTACTTCAGCAAATTCAGTAAATGCTTTCCTCTATTAAATAATCAAGGATATAGGAAGACAATCTGTTACACTCAAGGATATAGGAAATACAGTCCACTGAATTTGTAATTTTTATTAGTTATTGTGGATAAAATAATTATTTTTAGGTTCTGGTCACTAATGAGACATAGTGAAATCAATATGAATGTATTTCTGTACTGTAGCATGCAATATCAAGATGATACAAAGCTACTGGTCATTTATCAATCATGACACTTAATTACTATTTTAAGTATTTAACCAGGCTTCTAATATCAGAATAACCAGTTTCATGTAAAGTTTCATGTGCTGTGTGTTCTGCAGGCAAGTTCTTTTCACAAGTGTCCAAAACAAAACTGTGCTGTTCACATAAGAACTCATTTCAGTATGAGCAAATTGGCATCAGTCAAATCTCTTCTGATGAATGATGTAGAATGAAGAAGAAAATATATCATAATTCTGTTTCCTTGGAGTTTGCCATGAACTTGAAAGGTAATAGGATTCCAGCATGGACAGGGAAGCATCTTTTTCCATAGTTTCTCTCTTTGATAATAGCTATTGCAACATTCTAGGAACTAATTCCTAGCATGCTCATTGCTATATTGTGACTATACAGATATGTAGTACATGCAGTTAATCTATAGTTGGAAAGATACTTTAAACATGTATACATAATACATGTATTGGGGATTAAAGCTGTAAGAGGAATTTGATCAATTTATGAATTGTATCAGCGAACACAGTTGCTCAACACAATCAAGCTTTTAGATTAGGTGACTTACAACCTCCTTTCAATAGTATATCTTGAAAATTAAGGCAAGAACATCCATGTTTCTAAAACACTATTTTCAGTTGAAGTTAACATGTCAGGAGCAAACAGACTCTGACTGTGTTTTTCAGCACATTTATCCTCACGTCATACTGTGACTCATCACAGTCTGGGTGCAGTGATTTGAAAAGTCCTATAATGCACTAATGCATTACTGATAGCTATTTATTAAAATTGGTACTGGAATTCTTAGAACATTTCAAAGCCTTGTTCCTCTATGGCAGGGACCCT
>JANHGB010021533.1:3478-16080 GCA_026283785.1 Coracopsis vasa | reverse complement strand
TAGTGTCACCAGTCAAGTCACAGTCCTATGCTGCACAGCACATAGGAAGTCATTGGGACAATGTGTGACACAAACAGTCTTTTGAATTTGTACATTCTAGCATTGGGCTCATCTGCTTTGAAGACTGCATAAGCTGTTGAGCAACAACTGTGCCTGGCCTTAGAACTTCAATCTTAATAGATCTACCAGTAGTAGTCAAAACATTCCTATATTTTGTAAGCCATGTTCTACAGGTATCACTGGTGATGCTGAGCCAAAGAAACAGTACCTTAAAGAGCATAACAGAGAATATATTCTGCCATCTCTGCTTGCTCTGCAAGAATAGAACAGAATGAAACCTCTTCCTACAAAGAGAGGACAAGTAGTGACCAACCAGAATTTACTGGTCCCCTTAATACCTACTGGTCTCAAGAATGAACAAAACTTCCCCTCTAAGTGGCAAACTGTCACTGAACAGAGTGCTTTAGTCTTTTTTCCTATCCCTTGATAGGTTGGAACTCCATTCTATTACCTGACATCCTGTCCACCTTAAAACCAGAAAGCCTTCTGGTACTTAACCCAACAAACACATTGTGCACTATCTCCTGGGCTAATCTGTCAGGAGAGCTCAGTGCTCGAGGCTGAACAAATCCAGTGTCTTTAACCCCTCCATATATGTCATGAACTCCTATCTCCTCCTCAACTTGGTGGTCCTGTTTGACTCAGTCCAGTCAGGTCATTCTTGTACTGGGAAGCCCACAACAGGTCCCAGGACTACAGGAGTCACATTCACAAGTACTGCATAGAAAAGGAGTCATCACTTCCCTTGATCTGCTTCCCCCCACACCCTTTTACATAAAGCTGCTGTCTAGACAGTAGGCTCCAGCCTCTACAGTTACATCTCTTCCATTCTAGGTCCATGGATTTGTGTGCATTTCAGCTGAAAACTGATTTCACACAACATTTTATCAGCTACTTCTTAGTGATTACATACATTGCTTAGTAGGTACTTAGATGTCAGCTAACAAGTAAGATTAATTAGGCATTTAAGGAGTGATACAAGTTGCCAGAAATACATCTTAAATAAAAATTCATTAATGAGTTATTTCATTGATATTTTGGTGGCATCAATCTAATACCTGTTTAATCACTGCCTACTTCAATAGCATCTAATTAGAATTGCATAACCCGTTGATTGAAGCTGCTGAACTGTCCTTCCCAAGCAGTCACACAGACACATACTTCATTAGAAACTTTGGCACCTATTTATTTGATGCCAACATACTGAGTTTAAATAGAAATCTAAATGAGTACTTACCCCAGGAGTTACTGCACTGACTGAAGACTCTAATTAATGCTTCCTGAAAGTGTTTATTAATGTCTGTTAAGATGTATCTAACTTGAACTGCTTGTTAAAATAAAAAAGCTCTCTAGGTGCCTTGCATGGCCAGAATGTACTTTTCCAACTGTATTGTTTTACAGGCAACTATCCAACACATCCCACTACTCAGTTTTCACCACAGCCTTTTATTTCCTAGAGCTGAGATTTATACAAAATGCTCCCTAGTAAAACACATAAGCTTAGCCCTTATTTTAAAAGGGACAGCCCTTTGGTTCCTACTTACTATAGAAAAAGTGTTGTATTAAGATGAGTTTTTCTTTACAGTGATTGCAATGTTTAGTTTACTTCCTTACAGCTCTTTACAAATGAAGCCCTCTCATCCTCTGACTAGAATAAATTTCCTACATGTTAAGGGAGTAACTATGGATGTAGCAAGAAGGGTGAACATTGAAGTAAGCACCCATGAGATCCAGTAGAAAGCCAAATCATTTACTCTGTGTCAGTTTCTGACCATGATTTCACCAAAGGTAAAGTTGTGGAGATCTTTGGTTGCCCTTCACACAACACGTTTTGCCCTCTCCTCCATTCTGAAAAGAGCTCCAGAGCAGGCAACAGTAGGTCATACAATGATGGAGCCTGTATAGAGGATTGCCTGAAACATCAGAAAGGTGTTAGGCCTTGGTCTGTGCTCTGAAGAAGACTCTTTCAGTGACAACACCATTTTGTGAGACCTCTGTTTTCCATAGAAGAGTAAACCTGGGCACCCTGACTTCAAAAAAAATACAGTGCTGAAAACATCAGTTTGTGAGGTGGCAGAACAAGACAAGTCTAGACTGGAGAAGGGCACCTCACCCATACCACAACCCTACCCCAGAAGGAAGTACAGCAGATTTCACCCACTGAACATAAAGGCACACTCACCTACCCTTTGGCTGGAAGCTGAAAGGATCCATATTGCTACCTGCAACAATGTCCTGTTAACACCAAAGGTTCCCAGGATCCTTCTGGAACCTGGCTTCTCTCAGGATAGCAACGACATCCCTTTGCTCAAGAAGCTGCACTACTTGCTCCAAATATCCTGAAATGACAAAGACTAAGAAACTTGGCCTAGAGTTCAGGAGCACCCAAAATACAGCCCTCCTAAAGATACCCTATTTAATGTCTCTGATACTCTGGCTCATGGTTAGATAACAAGTGTGTAGACAAAAATCTGCACACCAACCATCTTATGAACTCAACATTTTAGTACAGGCTGAGAACAGCATTTGTTAAATAGCAAGGCTTCTGCATGGAATTTAACATCTACAAAGTCTAAAATACCTGAAAACCTAGTAGGGGACTATTTTGACTATGTTGTGACTTGAATGACTACTTCCAAACACAGACAAGATAGGTGAACAGAAAGCCAAATTGATTTGTCTCTTCTGCTGCCATTTGCTCACACAGATGACAATGACATGTTTGGTCACCTTGTCAATGACAGTCCTGAACTGAAGTGCAAGTATTTTTTTCAGGCAGAGATATCTAATGAAGATCTGGTTTGCAGTGCTTATATACCTGCAACAAGCCACTTTCATCCTCCAAAATATCCCCAGAAGAAAGTCCAAACTTACTGGCAGGTGAGGTAGTAAGACACAAAGTTTCCAGTTGTCTTTCATGGACTCTTTATTCTCATATCATTTCCTGAATTTCTTTGAGCCATTTTGCACTCCATCTGACACACCAGGTCAGGCCACTCTAACTTTTGCTGCTGTTCTTCATTTCAGTGGCTTTTGCTGTTGGAGATGCATTACTTGGTATTATAAAAGTTTCAGGAGGAAGCAGTTTGAGTAATTTCAAACTTCTGATTTTAAGTGTTTGAGCCTCCCTGACATCTACTGAACTGTGTTGGCAAAGTTTTCATCACCACTCCATAGTATTTGTCATCTAATTTACTAAACCTAATGCCCACAGGGACCTGTGAGTGATATTAGTCCTTACACCACCACCCTCACCACAGCACTCTTCTTTAGTCACCATTACAATTGAACGGTGGGCAAACAACAATGAAGGGACAATAAGTTAAAATCATACATTTTATTGCCAAGTAGCATTTAGGCTGACATAGCAAAGGGTTTTTCAGATAACCAAAATGTACACTTCTATTCAGATAATCACCTCTCCTGTACTTCTGAGTCCCAAGAAGGCAGCAGATAATCCTTATTCTCCATTTCCCAGGGAGAAATGCTTCATTCTTCTTACAGCATTCATTTAAAAATCACTTCAAATCCAGGAAATCACATTTCATATTTCAAAATTTGAGGAAAAGGACCTCCTAGACCTCCATTTACATCTTTACTTCTTTGTCTGTCATACCTCAGTCTTCCAACTTTGGAACACCAAGACAAAGCTTCCAAACAATTCCCAAAGCACCGAACTTTCAACCTGGAATTATTTCACGTTTATAAAGAAATTTTATAGCAGTCATTTGAAAGAAAAAAAAAAAAAATCAAGTCAAATATAAAACTTCCAACAAATAAGAATAAGTGGTTTAGAACAATTTTACTTTGCTCATTTCATTATGCGGCAGGTACTGTACAAAACTGCCACAGAAACAGTGGTATTGAAGACTACTTAAGCATCTTACACAATGTTAGGTTAAACCCAAGCACTGAATATTCAGAGCACTTTAAACATGTTAAACAATATAGATAGGCAACAGCACAGCCCAAATGCCAAAGGATCTGCCTATTTTATACACCATTTTAAAAGCACTTCATGAAGTTGCATGGATTCCAACTGACATCACATAATTTGTTTCCAAAGATGCTCATTGCAGAGTACTTCTTTCAGATAAATGTACAAGAAACAATATTATTCTTAGGGCTGTGGAAAAGTGATACACATATCGAAGCTGAAGGCTCGTTTCTGGTCATGTCAACAGGATTTTTGCCACTGACTTCACTGATGCAAAGGTATCTTTTATCCACTCATTTTTCTGTTAGGTAAAAGGTGTAAAGGCCAGCTCAGATTTGCAAAATAGCTATTTGAAAAATACTTCCATGACGCACACGTGCAATACAAAGATGAGTTACCACAGATATCAAAACTACAGCCTTTAGTACTTACAGAGACACCGCAGCAAAAGCAAACCAGAACAGGGAGGACAGCATCACCGTTAAGCTTCGCTGAGTTCCTTCTTAAGGCTATGTAACTGTGTACTGGGAGGAAAGAAATCGATACTTTCTTTTTGGCATTACTCTCCTAGGTAAATGGATGGTATGTTTTAAATCAAGTTATTAAAATCTACTTCAAAATAAATGTTTCTATACATGTGACTTGCTTCATATCTATAGATATGCTCCAACAGACATGATTTAGAGATGTTTAACAGAGATCTATAAAAATATTTTAACATTCATGTAGTTCAGAGGCATAGTGGTAAGAATTATGATTTCTCAGTAGGAACAGATTTGGTAATTACTGTTAGTCTCCTCTTGAGAAGCTGAAGATTACCTGGGTTTTCTGATCAAAAGCAGTGGCAGAATATGTAACTGCTTAAGTGCATCTCACCAAGGTTCACATATTTATGTTAAAGCCATCATATGATAAAATCCCAAAGAGCAGAGCTAAATACAATGCTATTAAAATAGTTTAAGTTTTAAATTTCAAATCACAGGTTCAAATGTGACATTTTAGCTGTGTGAAGCTGTGTGAAAAGTTAATAGGCTTCAGCTTTATTCTATTTACTACCAACTAAATCACTTTGGTTTTCTGTAGTGTTAGGCCTACCTGTGGTATACCAACTGCACCAGCTCCTGTTCAGAACTAACTCTGCAGTATAACTATCTTGAAACCAGTGCTATGTTAACATAGCTCTGAGTTTCAAAATCAGAATTAGGCTTTTTCTGGCCACCTTGAGCTGGCTCTTGTCTGCAAACACTGGAAAAACAGTCCTCACAAGGAAAGGATTGAGGAGATACAGTCCTGGAAAGATGCTGAGCAACTTATTTCTTCAGCTGAACTTAGCAAAGCAGTGCACCTTGTAGAATCAAACATTAATTTGCTCAAGAAATTAAGGGCAATATATGCTATGTTAGTTTATTTGCCATTCCTGTTCACAAAATGAGACAAAAAAAAAAAGGTCAAACCAATTTAAACCACTACATGCAAATGAAACTCTTGAGGGTTGAGAATCCTTCTGGTAAGTTCTTTACCTGAAGTATATGCATTTCAAATATTTAGAAACATTTAAGACTGCCTGTTTTCTGTGTGTGAAATAAAAAGCTCCAACAAAAAAAAGGCAGTAACAGCATGCATTTTAATTTCCAAAACATTCTGGGGACAGATACAGTCTGTGAGTTTGCTGCTCATTCTTTCATGTTTCACAAGCTGTTCAAGATGAAACATAGCCACAGAACGCTTCACAGTTAAGGCTCAGGGTCATGTGATAAATATAAAGGAATCTAAGCATGGATAACTGCCTTCCCATTTTCTTGGCAACAGATCCCACACACCGTAGTAAGCTAGCTGAAAAATAAACAACAGATGACAAGTCTTCTGTTGAATCTGCTGCTTCATTATGCTAAGTCCCTTTTAGCAGCACCCTCTGATGCTGCACAGGGAACTCGCCTCTAGTGGTACACGTAGCCAGCCACAAGGAACAAGAAACAGACTGCATCAGTGTCAATTCAAAACCCCTTAAGTGAACAGATACTACTCAAATTGAGAGCTGAGTTACCTCTTCTGATCAGATCTATAATCTCCTCTCCCAGAGAGCTACCTTATCATTTGTAAACAACTGACCATCTAGGAGACCACTCTGGTCTCTTTCACTGTTCAAACCATCATCCACTTTTGTTTATGGCATTTCCCATAGAACAAAAATCTTCTGTTGCCAAACAGTTTAAGACAGATGGTCTTGTAAATTTTTACAAATACTGTTCCAAATTCATAACATACTTAAAGCAAACTTCACACATTCACCTTAAGCTTGCACAGTACAGAAAAAAGTATAAACCCCCAGTAAAACCATGCAAAAAAACCCAAAGACCATCACGCTAAAGTATCTAAATACAAATCAAATCAAATAGAACATCAAAAGAATATATAAAGTATGATTTTGTTCAAGATCTTGAATAACAAAGTATTAACAGTTTTCTTGTGTTGGGGTTTTTTGGGGGATGAGGGGGAATGATGGTGGGTTGGTTTGTTGTGGGATTTTTGAGATAAAGCAAAAGAAGACTTAACTCCTCACCTTTCCCAAATCCTGGATCTTTAGATACCAAAGAAGTCTGAGCACGTAATGAGCATTTAGTGTAATATATTCATACTTAGACTAAACTTTGTATTTCCTTCCATATAGGAGAGTAACTCAAATTCCCTAATTTACCACATTAACACAAAAGTGAATTAATAAAATACGAAACCATGTTAAGAGTATTCCCATCAGTGTTTTTAACACAGATTATTTCTGGTCCCTTTTAAGCTGTGTGACATAAATCAAAATAAACCTTTTGAGATTTACTGTTGTTCTTTCCACTCCCAAAAATGCATTTGATTACCAGTTCTCTCACTTTAAAGGCATCAATGGAAATCTGCACCACTCTGACAGCACATTAGATAGAAAATTGCACCAAACCCAGGTTTAAAAAGCTGTACTACTGTTAGGTATTATGCAGTTACATAAACAGTAAAAATGCAGAACTTTGTAAAGTATCACAATAAACCTAACTTTAGATGTATAATCATGAATATTCTCAACAACTGATCATTTGATAGATAAACCAAAAAGCGCCCCATACAATAACTTAGTGTCTTCACCTCTAAGCTTCTACAGCATAATTCTACATCAACCAATTCAGTCCTGGACATCAAAGTAGTCAATTATCGGCTCTTCTTTTAACGGTTTGGATAAACCACTGTCTCCAGTAGTCCTGAAATTATAAGAATATTAGATGTTACTTACCAGAAAAGACCCCAAAAACTAGTAATACTTATTACAGAAATGATACTGTACTGAAGACTAAATGTTCAACAGGCCTTTTTAAGAGAAAGAGAGAAGAAATACAGTTGAAGCAAGCTGATGATCAAATCTGCTTGCTTTTAAAAGCAGGACTAACAAAAACACATGCCAATACCAAATCCAAACACTGTAAAGACTTTTTTCCCCGTAAGACAGAAGATTTTGTAGAATTAAGCACTTCTAAAGCAGTTTCACTTCTAGTAGTTAAAAATGAATGGCTAAATCCCTTTTTTTAATTAATTTTGCCACATAACCCCATCTCATTATAGTCACTGAAGACAGGAATCCCAGAGAAGTAAGTGGAAATGAGCAGTAACAACCTTTTCAACATTCATACTTACACTGTAAGCAGTCATTTTAGGCATGTGTTTTGCTCTAGATGCTTACTTCTGAAACAACTTACATTTTCTCTTCAGATAGCCTACTTTGTGTCCCAGCAGCACCTTAAACACCCAATAGCTATTGCAATAGTTAATGCAAAATAAAGCTGTTCCCTTCTGCAAGCAGTACTGCACAGAACATGATTTCAAATGCTAATCTGAAATAATCTGGGGGGGAAAAATACATCTGAAAGGTAAAGAATTAGCCATCCATTAAGAGAATTCATGACTATGAGATGACTACAGGTACCTGGGGCTGGCAGGTCATACAAAGTAAAGCCTGTTCTATTAGACTGTTCACCAAGAAACCTTGTATATCCCATCTTCAGTAGTTTTCACTACCTGAGAAAAACGGTAGTTCACCTTTAGCCAACTGTGTAGTCATATCTACACAAGAAAAATACATTTACTACCTGTCCAAATAAATCATCTGATGCAAGTAAGACCTTACTCTTTCACACAGAACAGTTAAAGATGAAAAACATCCCCAAAGCAGCCCTCTCTTCCCAACTATCTAATCTTTATGAAGCTCAGAAACACTCAAGTAACTCAGCACAAAACTGAAGAACACCGTTTTAAAAACAAATTCCTTACTTATCTGTTTGTTTGTAATGAGGAATAGGAGGTGGAGCCAGAGGCCTGCTCTGCATTTCTTTATCTAGCACAGAAGTTAAGGTATTGCTTGGACAAAAGGACTTCCCTCTAGGAAAATAAAAGAAAGGTTATTTAATTCAATAGGAAATTATATTCATCAAGAACTTAGGGCAAAAGAGTTACATTTGTAAGCAGCTGTTCTGGAGTCAGAGTTCATACTTGTATACTTAAATCACCTACTCAAAAACTTAATTTTCCAATGATGGAGACCAATAGTGTGCCAAGTCCATTTTTCTTACCAAGATATGCAAGTGTTCTAAATGTCTCTTGATAACTGTCTATAAAAGATGCAGAAGCAGCTTACTAGATTTGAGCGCTGGTGCCCAGACTTCTTCCTTTCTGCATGTGAAGTGCACAACATGATCAACTATTAAAGTACCAAAAATGCAGTACTTGCTTTCTAGGTCAACATATATCTCTTCTTTCACAGAACAGATAAAAGATCAGAAGTAACAACTTACTTACTTAACTTGGTACCCTGTGAACACAGTTCACTGCATCTTCACAATATGTTATCTAATGTTTTGGAAACATGTTAAACTCTGGCAGTGAAGTCACATTAAACTTGTTTATCACTCCGCACTCAAAGCAGCCCTGCTAAGCAGCACTATCCCAGGAACAATACAACAACACTGCCTCTTCCTTTTCAGCTAGCCCAGGTGAACAAGATCACAGAAATTACAGTATCCATTGGGGTGAGGAATAATCAGCTATTCCTGTCCTCCACACTAGTAACAGTCTATTATGTGCTTGTGACCATACTATGGATCACCCCACTTATGCTTGTATCATCTGCAATGCAAGGGCTACCCTGGGGCTGTGGTGCAAGGCAGTATTTTCCCCAGTACAGGAGGACAGTGTACTTCAGCATGTACATTTGTATGCTTTAGGCATATACTGGCTGTGAATCACACTCAACTTCAGTATGGTAGTCCATGCTCAAAGGCTGAACTGGCTGGAGAAAGAGGAAGGGTATTAAGAAAACCCAAACCAATATCACCCTGAAAAACGAAGCAAACTAAAAGCCTACCCTCAATTGGTCCCAAAAGGCATTGAATTATAAAAAAATTATTAAAAAATTCCAAATAATTACCAGACACACTATATCTCTAACAGGCTGTGAAGATGTCTCCTACAGATTATCCTATAAATTCATGTGCCACTTTCAAGAGTGAACTTGCTTCATTTCAACTTGCAGTCACTGTTACAACTTAACTACAAGACTGAAAAACCTTCACTATCACCATCTTTTCCAGTGACAATTTCTTATTCAGCTTATTTGTCCCCAGAAAAGATGAACAAATTAAAGCTCTTAAACCTTGTCAGGATCAATTTCTTACCTTTCTTGTACTTTCCTCCAAACCCATGCTACTGACATTTTAAGACCAAACTACATCTGCTACACTAAACTGGATTACTTTCCTATTTCTATCTGAATGGTTTCTATTGGAAGAGTTGTCAATCATTGGAACAGGCTGCCCTGGGAAGTGGTGGAGCCACTGTCCCTAGAGGTATTTAAAAGGTGTATAGACGTGTTGCTTAGGGACATGGTTTTGTGGTGGATTTAACAGGGTTAGGTTAAAGGTTGGACTCGGTGATCTTATGGGTCTTTTGCCAACCAAAATGATACTGTGATTCTATGTCAATCATTAAATAATGTTTCCTCCTTGCTTACTTTACTCATGAGTTTTTAAACAAGCTCCTCCCAGAGCAGAACCCTCCAGACCGTGAGATTTCCTGTGTTGCCTAATCACATTAAATTCCTACTTTCAAGTTCATCTTGTTCTTTTCAAAATTACATTCCGAATAGCAAAAAATGCTGCAAAACAATAGACTGTGTATTGCTGTAATTCCAGAAATGTGTTGAGCTCCATGCTTGGTCACATACTTGGCAATTCATGTTTTTCCCCGCCTCTGCCAGAGCCCTAAGCAGTTTAAATCTCACATCAATACGCACACAGATGAACACCAGATCTATTTCAGAGCTTAAAAAATAGTAAGTTTTATCTTATTTTCATCACATCTTGTTTCTATCAGTTCTGAAAATAAAGGGGCAAATTCCTGTGATGTTGTGGTAACACAGATGAAAACCTCCACAACATCCTCAAGGAAAGGCAGAAGCCCACTAAAATATGAAGTGGTGATCCCTGACCCCATTTCAGTATTGTTTTAAACCAAGTATGACAGTCTGTTCAAATGAACTGCAAAGTTCTGAAAACACAGATCATCAATTCAAAGTGTTCTCATTTCCTCAACACTGAAAGTGTTCCTTATTTGAAAGGAAAAGTTACTTGCCACTGACCATAGTTTCTTCCAAGATTATATTGTGTTTAATACGCACATTCTAACAGCAAGTATCAGTTGAGTACAGCTGATTTCCCCCTCTATAACAAAATGGGTAAAACCTCCTCCTCTCCTTTAGCTCCAAGCCTGGCATAGAAAGCCAAATGCTCCCACTATCATTTCAATTACCTCAGCTGTAGAGCTCTACCTGAAAAGACTAAAAGCATCCTAAGGTAAATAGAATACTTTGTTGTCTTCTTTCATTTTTACCACGTGTGGTTTGCAAAAATATGGAAACCCAACTGACTGGAGGTAAATAGGTGAAAGTAGGAAAGGCTAGAATGGCCCTCATTAAGTAGAGTAAGATGTCATGTCTTTAAAATGTCAGGCTAAATCTTGATTCTGTAGTAAAACAAATAAATGAGAGCTCTAGAACGCAGGAAAACAGAACACTTGGAAGACAACACATGTGCTTATTTCTGCAATTAGCTAAAGTCTTATCTAGTAAGAGAATGTTCTCCCCAAGAAAGTAAATACAGCAGCTCTCCACTGAAGCTAAATGTTCCCAGGATGTAGATTAACACATCAAACCTTTCAAAATGAGGAGAGATCAGTCTGTGTACTGTTTGAGGAGATCCCAGAACAAAATTTGCTTTGGTCACATCAAAGCCTAGCTCTGTTTTAGCTTTGACAAAATGTATTGTGTCCTCCCCCTAAAAAAAAGCAGAAGATATATACAGCAGACTGTCCAGTCATGAAACCACAGAGGCTTTAGAGACAAAAATCTATCAACTCACACTCAAGTGAAAGGTACAACACTTCTTGTATACCTTCATGACACACAGGGCAATGCTAGATTGTGGGAGACACTCCCACAGTTCTGTGCATCTCTGTTGTTTTGATTTGTGGCTTGTTTTGTTTGCTTGGGTTTTTTTTAATCCAAAGGAATAAAAGGAAATAAAGAAATTAAACAGCCCATTATATTCAATTCATCTGGAAGAAAACCAAACAACTGAATTCAACTAAATAGGTGTACAATGGAAAACACACAAAACAAAAACCCCCTTGACAAATTAATTGCCAGAAAGGAGAAGGAAAGCAGACTCTCCCTTCCTACTAACATAAATCATGGCTCTCTATCATTAGTTGTAACAAAACTGTGGAGATGAAACCAAAAGGCTCTGCAAGTACTTTGGACATTTTGGTATTAAAGTTGCTATTCTATGTTCTATTAACTTATTCTCAAAATAAGGAAAAAAAGACAACTGCCTGCCCCAAGCAACAAAGATGGGATGAGACGTTTTTAGCAGGACTCCAAGGAAAAACAATGAGAACATAAATAACTATCTGCTGACTCTAAGGCACTGGCAGTGCTGGCAGGATGGCCTGCTGTCCAAAACTGAACTGTGAAAACCAGGACTCAAACTTATCTTCCCCTTGAAGACTGGAAGTTCAATTTTTATAACTCCAGGATTGATCTATTTGGTATGAAATACTACAAGATTCTTCGCCTACCCATCTGTCCAGAACTGACTCCATATAGCCTTGCAATAATGATCCATTCAAACAGAGTAGGTTTTTGTGAGAAGTGTCTCCCAAAGCTGATACAGTTTGGGTGGAATAATGAAGCATCTCCTGATTAGACTCCCTAGACTTAACATATACCATTTCATAAGCTGTCAAGAGGTAACACATACTATTCTTAGGGCAAACATTGTCAAGACTGAAAGAAAAACAGTAAGAAGGAGATGCAGCTCTTTTCTGGAGCAGGACTGCTGTTTAAACCACCCTGGCTGGTGACCTGTAACACTATTTCTACTTACACTGCTCAGAAGGCTTTAGAGGCTACAGGTGTTGAGATGTAGTCATTGGAAAAGACCTTTGTGATTGCAAAGGGTAGGGAGAGAAAGACTTTTCCTCATGGCAGAGGAGAAAATTCCTAGACAGTGAATGGTAGAAG
>JANHGB010021530.1:3979-16328 GCA_026283785.1 Coracopsis vasa | reverse complement strand
CACCCGGGCTGATTGCAGCCACCCAACCACTACGGACTGCAGCTCCTGCCAACAGAGGGGTTTCTGTTGAAGCTTCCTGGAGCAACAGCCTTTCCCTGCAGTGCAAGGAAGCAGGGCAGCAGCCGCAGACAAGCTAGCTCTGCTCTTGTGCATGCTGCATTCTGAGCGGCAGAAGGAGAAAGGGGGTTTTAGACAAAACAAAAACAAACCCGCAAATAAACTTTGAATGATATCAAATCTCTTTTAAACCTTTCCAGGTTGTGAGATGGTATTTGATGATTTGAAAGACCTTCTCCTCTTTCCTTTCATGAGAATGATTTACATACTGCTGGGTACATGACATGTTAGAGACCTCTCAAGAGACCAGCCGCTGTTCCAAAGAACTTTCACTTCTATGACAGGAATTTCATAAATGAAGGTACTAACTATCTTCCCAGATGCAGGCTTGAATAGACCCACTGTACTGGTGAGTTCTGCTGGGGGAACAATCTTTCTTTACAGTCAGCAGCACGGGAGTAAACCCGATGTAGAGCAACATTACAGCATTAACTGCTTCACTCTTTCCCTGGAGAGGACCAAGACCCCCAGGAGCAGTCCGACAAGCAGTGCCACCTGTGAGCCTTGCAGCCGAGCCCCCACCACATGGCCTCGTGCAGGTTGCTCCCACACTGCATCTTGCATGGGTGATTCAGACTTCCCAAATCCCACTTATTTGCTCGCATTGCAAGTCTTAACTGGTGCCATGCCAGAAAGGGCATGAGATATGCAGCTTCAAAATCATGTCAAGAAGAAACGGTGATCCCGCATCCTTCCATTCAGCTGGATATGTCCAGGAAGAACAAGTAGCCAGTGCATTCAGGAATAGGGTCCCCTTTCTTGTTTTCAGATTGGCTACAGTGCTATAATGTGCTATCAGTCATGTTTAACAGTATTAAAACATGTAACATGAACTTGAAATATTTGCTTGAAATGATTAATTTTATCCAGACAGCGTTTGGAGTGTCACTCCAGCACCAGCATTTCTACCCAAAGTTTTAGCACTCATGTTCCTACTTTAACTCAATTCAAAACTGTGAGTAAAATATAATTTAATAGCAATTTGATTTTGCAATGATCTCATTGAAAAAGCATATCCAGCATTGCCATTGCAACACAGAAACAGCCACAGGAAGAGCCTGAGTGACATAGATTAACACTCTGATCAGATATAATTTCATCCCCTTCTCCCTTGCAGGGAATGTTTTGGCCTCTTGCCAAGCAGAGAACATTCCACACACAGCAGGGTAAATTTGGTATAGCACCTATATAAATAACTTCTTCAAGACATGGCCAGGGTGTAAAATCTATTATCTGAACACATGAGCTTTCTCACCCCTAAAGCAAAGTTTTGACTCAAACTTTCCCTACCTCACGGGAGACCATATTTGAGCAAACTTTCAAGTGGTAGCATCGTACACCCTGGCACTGAAGCTGGCACTCATCTTCCTTTTATTCTTTCCTATGGATTTAAGCTGAGGTCAAATTTGGATCTGCTCCCTGTACAAGAATATTTTTATTGTCTCTTTTCAAGTGTTACTGGTAAAGTAACTCTGCATCAACCTGACCTTCAGAATTACACCTGTCTATTCCCAAAACAATTAATCAGCAAAAAAAAAAAGTCACTACAGAGTTTGTTGCAATCAATCAAAACATATAATTCACCTAGTGGCAGGGCAAACCTGAATTCTACTCTGCTTTCTTAGAGTTTATGCTTATGCAGTTGTCAGCTAAATTCTAGTTTCAGACACTCCTTTGCTAGAGTTTGTACAGGATGGCATCAAAAATTAAACTGTATCCCAGACTTCTCTCTTGTCCTCTATTCACTGTTCCTCCTTCAGTTCAGTTGTATGGACACTAATCTTTCCAATACCAGTAAGCAGAGAATTGAAAATGTGCATTTACACATAAACAAAGTATTACAGATACATAGATACAGTTATGCACATATATGCACAATACTGTACACACTATTTGTTCATAAATTTCACAAACAGAACTTGTCTATTTGTAAGTAAATTAGCTAGAATAAAGTATACACGCAGTGTAAAAATAATGCTTTCCTACTAAAAATGCCATCATTATAAGATAAATACAGCCTTTGAGGCTTATAAAATCTATTATGCAAAAACTCTTCAGCTTCATGCGAATATTTTTTTTCCTGGGTTTGATTAATGAACAAGTCGAAACATTCAAGGCAGAAATTAATCAGCTTTGACTGGCATTAAGTCTACATTACCAAATTCCACATGGTTTCCAGTTGATACTACAAAGTTGGCCACAGGTCATTCAAATCTCAGTTCCAGTCCTCCAAAAGGTAGGTAAATACCTGTGAACCCTTTTATAATGCTGGAAGTGATTTGTATTAGAGGCAGATAGAATTGTACCTGTGCACAGTGTACAACAGTCAAAAGCTGACTAACAGCAGATTTCATTCCACTGGAGCAAAATAAATGCCTTTTGTGACTCCAAAAGGTAACGATTTATGAAATTATGAATACACTTCACATAACTTTTGTGACTATCTACTCATCTGATGATTTGGGGCTAAGGTATTTTAGCTGATAATTTGCCTTGAAATCTGTAGGCATTATAAATGCACCAGGATTGACAGGTTCCTACAGAGCACCAATTCCTGCAGTTTCCTGATGGAATAACTGCATCACTTTTCTGATGTGCGCTAATATCTGTGATAATCTGAGCTCTTACCTCATTTTCCCCAGACAAATCTTTTCCTGTTTAACCTGAAGGAAGAATGCACAGTGGGATACCCAAATACAACAGGTTTTCTTTATCCTATGTTTTAGATACAAGAGACATGCTAAGAATCCTTTTTCTGATCCTAGGAAGTAAAAGGGTATGAAAAATATGCAATTCACTTTAGCTGAATCTCCACAGCAGCAATACTCCAGGTGGGGCTCTAAAGCAAATACATGCGTGAAGATGGTTTGAAGTTTAAGGGCTTTATTTCAAACTGCAGTTTAACTTTATGGCACAGCTTCAAGGTATTATCTCTGCTGTTCCAGACATCAGCATTTTCTTAACCATTTGACCAGTCTTCCTATTAAAAAGTCAATACAGTTGGAGTTCCTCTGAGTGACAAATACACCTCAAACTATAGCTGTAGCTTCAAAACATGAAGCAACTGCGCCATTCAGTTCTCATAGAAGCAAGTTTGGGCCCTTCCAGTTTTAATGAGAAAACTGGAGCCACAATACAACAAGTGTGAACCCTTTGCTAATGCAACCACACCCCATTCATACTCAGCTCTGCGCCCAATACCCCCACCCAGCCACAGATACACAACAGAGAAATACCAGCTGTTGAAGCTTTGCAGATGGCAGCTCCACCATTGTGCCATTTTGGACTTCCTCCTCAAAGGATCACTCCGCATGGCTTCTTTTGTAGGTTTGGGATTTTGGGGGCATGAAAAATAGCTTTGGGCATGAACAATGAGGAAATAGCATTTATAAACTGAAATAAAGTCAGTTTGTGGAAACAGCTGAAGGGAGGAATGAAACTTATGAATAACGTAGCTGAAACTGAACAGACTGTTGACAGGGAGTTCTTTCAGAAGTTAACTATGGCTACACTCTTACATGACAGTGCAACACTTAAATCTACAACTAAAGAAGATTTAATGCACAAAGATCTATCCAGCATTTTCTGATTGAGTGAGATTAACCAGTCCATCCTTTCCCTACATATAATTTTGAGGAGAGTAGTTTCTTTTGCATTTTATGTACTTAACAGTGCTATACCAGTCCTGAATGAACCTTCTTTTTTCAGTGCTATGTGAGAGCACAGCATACTTGTGCCAACCTAGAGATGCTCCCCAAAAGGAAACAAATGGTCCCTGAAGGGAAACACACACTACTTGGAAGTCTTTGCCTTGCTGACAAAAACAGTACAGTCTACATGTGGAACTATTCAAAGGCAGTTTTACAGAGTATGAAATGGACCTTCTCTGCAGGAGCTACAACATGGGCTGATCAAGCCAGTAGTAAGTACAGCAGCTTGTCATCAAGGGAACAGAGCTGATACAAACTGTATGTAATTTGCTTTCAGTAGGCAATTCATTCAACGCAGAAGGCAGTCAGCCTAGGGTATAGTGCATAGGCCTCTTCAAGAGAGCACCTGCTAAACTTCATGTTTCTCAAAAGATATTTTTCACTTCTGCTTCACAGAATGAGGCTTCCAGGTGTCAAGAAGGAAACACACTTCTTACGAGAAACAAGAGAGAGACCTCAAGTATGTGTCATTCAATACAGAACCTTCTCAACAGAGCATCTTTTCAGAGCAACCCCACAAGAGAATGCCCAATGAAAAACAGAAAACACAGAGCCAAGATTCCATACAAGGAAACATGTTAGTCATCTCTTTAAGTGTATTACAGGAATCTTTCAAAACACTGTCAGTAAGGTACTTTACCTTTGCTAAGGAGAGGCACATCTATTTCAATAAAAACGTCTATATTTCTTCTGGAAGAAAGAAAAGCTATTTTCAGCTAAATCTCTTCTTTCCATGCTACCCTGCTTCAGCCAAGCCCTATTATTCGTTGTGCTGTTAGACAACAAGATTCCTGTAATGTCAATGGATCATACAGAAGATTTAACACCATAATCTTTCTGAAAAATTCAGTGGTAAGGTCAAGAGTAAACCAAAAGTGTTTACCTAGTTCTGATTTAGTCAAGAGCTTTGTTTGTTTCACATAAACCCAAGAAGTTTATCAACCTTTGATTGTTATTTTATCTAGCACTATGTACTGCAAAGCCTGGTTCTTCTGTTATTACTGCTGCCTGACTTGTCCACTCACCATGAAACTCAACCATCCAAGGAGAAACAAGGACTAAATTAGAAATATTCTTGTCTATAACTGGGCTGTACATAAGGCACCTTGGTTCTGTAATCAGTAATTTGAGTTTAAGGTTACAGATTCATATTTCAGAACTCACAGCTACAGAGACATGGAAACGAGGAAAAGACATGACCAGGACTATAGAAAAAAACAATGCTCAAAGAGTTGGGAACTGCTTGATTTCTAGTTTACAGGATTGTCCCTACTGATAAATGCATCAGCCTAAAAGCTCAGTGAAATCAGCTCACTCAAAAATCAAGTGGTTTAGACTGCTTTCTCAGCAAACCCAAAATCAGAAGCAGGACTTCTTTTTTTATTATCAACAACAGTAGTTCATAAGTAGGAAAGGTGCACCGATTCAAAACCTATTTGACAGTAATGTTCTCACAAAACGTAGTCTTTGTGCCAGCACATTGAATCCTGAAGTACTTTTATTCCTGAATGAGTTTTGCCTGAATGATAAAGGGTCCCTGTTACTTCTAGAGGAAGTTCAGGCATCTGGACTTCAGGCCAAGGGCCACTGTATTTTAGTCTGAATCTTATTCCTAAGGCTTACTTTAAATAACACCAAAAGCTATCTATTTTTGAGCTACAAGCTCAAAAAAAAACCCACCCCAGGAACTGAGGAGGGGAAAAGAAATGCTGACTTTGAACAAATGGAATCCAAAGACCCTGTTTGGACTGGCCAAGTAATTGAGTCTTTTTCTTAGCCAAGTGGTAGTTTATTATATGCTCTCATTCAGGGCTCTGGGAAGATGAAAGGTTCCACACAGATATGAGGAGACAGGGGAGGTAAGGCAGGGTCTTCCTTGGAAGAAAGAATGAAGACAAACATGGCTGCTTTGTATGGATACAGCAATCAAACAGACAGGCAGTTCATCAGGTTTATAGTCCAAAGCATATGACAATTTTACACAGACTGAATCTAAAACAAGCTCCTGTGCAGATCTCTTCAATAGTTCATCAGCATCTTTAGTCTCAGTTGCTTCCCACTGCTCTTCTCACCAAAGTCCCTGGTAATCCCTTAGAATGTGGGCAAAACAAAGAGTTTGGGTTTTCTTAGGGCTTGGGGGGGCGGAGTGAAAACAAAAGCTCTCTTTCAGCACTAGAAACAAGATGAAAGCCCCGCACCACCTCTCCCAGGCAGTGCATGGACACTTCAAAAATTAGTTTCAGAGACTATGATTAAAAATTCTGTTGGAAAATAGTCAAGTTATGGTTTATGGACAGAAAAAAGCATTTAAAAAATTATGTTGGTACTTCCATTAAGAAACCAAAACTAGAAATCTATAGACAAATAACTATTTAAACTAATGCTCTGACAATAAAACAGTTTTAAAGCACCACTTCACAAATAGATTTGAGCCAGATTCCCACCCTGTGTTTTAAGAGAACATTCTTAAGAACAATTCATAAACATGTTAGTTCTCCTAATTTATCTCAATTGTGTAACAATATTCAAAGCTCCAGTAAAAGACTTGCAACGTCCTTCCCCACTTTGCTGCCTGTACCTCCTTACCAGTGAAGGCTATGAAAAGAAGCTGAACTAAAGCTGAAAACAAGAAAATACTAAATAATTTGAAAGGGAAGGATGTAAGTAACCCTTCTACATAGAAAGTAAGGCCCCCAAAGGTTCTGTCAGTGCACTAATCTTAGCTCCTTCCAACTTAACACACTCCCTACTTCTTGTGACAGCTATGTTCTCAGTTTAAATTGCTGTTTGCTTATCTTCTGATTCTTGTCCCTCTTTTCTTCAGTTCATTTATAGAGAGATATCAAAGATCCTGCCAGCCTTCATTTTGCTTTGGTTTTGCAAAGCTCAATCATTTTTTTGGCCCTCCATGGTGTTAAACATCCTGGCAGCTATTCTTTATGCTTGCTGCAGATCAAATATCACCCACTTGAATGTGGATGACCAGAATACCCACAGCATGTCAGAGGAAGACTCCTCTGTGCCTTCCTTATCCCCACCAAAAATATGCATATTTAATAAGGTTTGTCATTTGTCACTAATCAGAACCCACATTCTTGTCCTCATCTTCAGGTGATGACACTGCCATGCCATTTCAGTTATTTCAGCCTGAAAAATCAGCAGTGTAGGCAGAGCAAATTTAACTACATGTTCCTTTTCATGAGCATTTTAAAGTAGATAGTGGACAAAACCAGTGTTAAGATGCTGCTCATTAATAACCTCCCTACAACATGATATTGTTCTCTCAACACTTGCCTGATCTTTTCATCTTTACCAAGTCATTTCTAAATTGCTCTACTGATTCCAAATTTCTCTCACTTAAGAGATTTTCACTGTGGTCCTATTATCAAGCAGAAGTTCAAAGAGAACAAACTCTCCCCTTCTCTGCTTTCTTGCCTTCTCTGCAATAGAGCTGTCAGAGAGAGCTATCAAATTAGTCAGCATAATCTACTTTTTACTTTTAAACTCCTTTCCTTCCTTGCTGGTTTATCATGATTAGAAGCATTGACTTGCATTTTTCCTCTTCTGCAACATATATACTGTATTTGTAATTTCCAAGCACATCACAGAAGTTCTGTCCTTAAAGGTTTGTTGCTGTTGCTATTTTCATATGCCTTTTATTCTACTATTACTTCTTTGCCTCTGGGGCCAATCTTCTCCATCAGATCAACAATATTCACCACCCCCTTTTACACTCCCTTGGGAATGAAGAGAGAGCATAACTTGGTTTCCGCATATTCTGTACAGTCATTAGTAACTAAAACATTCTTCTCATGCTAACTATCCTACCTATCCCACACCTCTTTCCTCCTTCTGTTTGCACAATTTTTGGGGGGAAAAATATAATCAAAAATAACTTTGTTTTGTTTTTATATCCTTAGCAGTGTCTAATCCAACTTCACCTTTGGCAGTCCTCACTTTGTCTTTATGCTGCTTGAGCTGAAAAATTCACCTTTATTTCCCCATGAGTTTTTCTGTCCTTTCACTATAGGCCTTTCCTCTTTCTTCTCTGTGGCTTTTCCCTGGGTCACCAATCCTTGGTGGCTCTAGAGTCCATAACTTCAGGAAATTCCAGGCCTACTTCATGTTTAGGCACCTATCCAAATCAGCCCAGCTTGTGCTACTAACTAGTTGCCATAGCTCTATTACAATTTGCTCTTTAAAATAAGAAGCCTCGTTGCACCACCATTTTTAATTCTTCTCATTTATTTAAAAAATAAGAGTAACTGATCTTTTGAAAGATTGCTTGAGAATTCTATTTGGCCAAAGCTCCTTCATCTCCTTATTAATTAGTAAAACCAAAGCAAAACCAAAACTCTCTTGTTAGTTAAGTGCTGAAGAAATTCCTAGACATGAATAAACATGGGGGTCCTGTATTATTAGCACTATTTTTCTCCTATTTTTCTGCAAAGATGATGCACAAACCACAATAAATCAGTATTTCTGAAGAATCTTTCTCAACAATATCAGAATCTGTGCTCATAACTGTAGTATTAACTGAAAATCAAAGAGAAAATTTCTGTTTCCAGGTGCCTAGGCTAAATGCAAGCTAACTCAGCTGATTTCAGTATAGGTAGATTGAATTCAATTGGTGAGACAGGATGAAACAATTCACTCCTCGACTTCGGCTGAGATGGGCAACAACACTCCTTTCAGCACAACAGGGGAACAGGCAATTCTCTGCAGAGGTGGGCCAGCACACTTCAAGAGAGTCCAGTAGACAAGCGGTCATTTACCTTTCCTTGCGCAATATGTGCAAGGACACTGTCAGCAAACTGGTCAAAATGAGCTGCTTGTATTGCCCCTAACTTTCTACTTCTTTCTGGTGCAACTCAGCTGCTTTTAAAAATCTTGCCATGTTTCAGCTTTTACGCCAAGCTCCACACACTGTTACTTAGAAAATAGCTTTCATTAGCTTGAAGAAAAAAGTTGACAATTATATGCTTTAAATCTATGACCTAGCAAAACCAGCAAAAATGTAGAGAGGCATAAATATATCCTTTAAAAAGAATTTACATTTTCTCAGCCAAAGTTATCAGCATCTTTAAATATCACAGAGACACAATAAATAAATAAATGTTTAAAAAATTAAGTTTTCGGTTATTAGATGTAAAAATCACACCTCAATTTTTTGTCTTAGCTTCTCTTTTTGCATCTCATCTTTATTTCTGTCAACACGATAACATAATCCAAGAGGTCTAAAACTAAATGGGTTTTAAGCAGTGGGTGAAATCACAGTGTGTTAACTGACAGGAGGTTTTGGCTCCTTCATCTTTAAGCATCTATTTCTCAGCTGCCGTTTCTCTGCAGCAGGGGCTAGAAAGGTTACAGACTTCAGACCAAGGCTAGTAACTTCCTAATACATACATCCTAAGTATCTTTTAATTTGTTTGTTTCTTCGATAAATACATTATTGTCATCACCTCTGGATAATGACCTGAATAGTGAAAAATTGAGGTAAAGCAGAAATACAGTTGTGATACCTGTGAGCATTTGACAGTTCTCCTTCAGCCAAATATAAAGCTACTTTTAACACGTAAACTGCAGACAACAGTTACTAACTTGTTTCTTTTAAAAAATATGAGTTTTTCTTACAGCATATACTCCATAGCCATCTCCAGCACAAGAGGTTTTATATTTGAACAATCTGAACAGTGGAAGAATGAAAGCTTATAAAATACATAGCCTTGTCTATGTTGCAAATAGCACAATTCCAAGACAGAGACTAACACTGAAATATAATCCAGGGGCTGTGCTTCCATTCATAAACTGTTCCATTTGAACACAGAGTCTGGAATGAATTTTATCCTTGTGTTCAACCAGAGAGCCACAATTGATTATAGTGCTGCACTTTTCTGTTTCAAAACCATGTCCCTAACATTTTTCCCTGTCAAGTCCAATGGAGATTAGAAGACTTCCCAAAAAGGATAAAATGCAGCAGATTCAAAATGCCCAGAGACTAAAAGAAGCAAGCCCAGTTACGTATCACGTGACTCAAAGAAAAGGAAACCCACTGCAAACACACAGCTTCAACTGTTTGAACTGGAAAGGCATCAGAAAGGTCCTTTCATTAGTAACAGCATAAGTGGGATCTCAAATGTACTTACTTCAGCTCCACCTCTAACTAGACTGTCTATACAGCAGGCTAACTCTATTACTCCTGTGTAATATCATGGTAATGCTCTCTGACAACTTCAAACCCCAAAATAAATAACCAGTGCTTCCCATTCACTGCGTACTCTGCAGCTGAGACGCGCCACAAAGGTACAGGGATATTTACACCAGTTAAATTTTCAGAGCTGTCTCAGAGAGCTTCCCAAGGCTCTTTAGGGAGTCACTACCCTCTGATGTTCAAATTGAAGTGAAATTGGGATCCAACAGCTCTAGTTAGTATGACCAATTTTCAATCTATAGGCTCACTGCTTTTTGCAGCATTTGTCTCCAGTTTTCCACATTGTCTTAAAAGATCTCTCTGTAAAAACACCACACAAGAAATTGCAACAGAGCTGACAAAGTTTCCATCAATACATATCTGCATACAGCAAGATGAGAGAAGCATCTGATGCCAGGATACCACAAACCAAAAGCAATTTAAATAACTAAACCAAAACCCCCATCAACTCCTGGGCTAGTGTAATTTTCATCTCTGGGAGGGGGAAAGCAAGAAAATCAAATAAAAGGCACAAACCCTTTAAAATTGGTAACATGGTCCTTCAGCCCAAGGATGAAATGCAGCACTTCGATCTGTGATTTAACAGATTTCTAAATATTCACTTTAATCACAAAGCTATTGCATTAGAATTTTCTAACTTGGTCAGGATATAGAATCATAGAATGATTTAGGTTGGAAAAGACCATAAGATCATCTAGTTCTAACCCCGTGTCATGGGCAGAGACACCTCTCACTAGACCATGTCACCCAAGACACCATCACCACAAATCAGATTTTCACAGTTAGTAGAAACTAGACTAAAGTTAACGTAAACCTTTAAATGAAGTCAATTGAAATTATACCAGCCATCGTGTACAGAATCACTCTGCAGTAAAATTTATTAATAGGTTAACTATTGGCCAAACTTTCACATGCCAGTAAAAAGCTTTCCTTCTGATAAGTTAACACGCATTTTGGCCAGTGTAAAACCACAACTCTGTCTCTTTTGCATGGCATTCTTACATTTTATATACTTAGTCACCTAATAACATGTACAATGAGTGGATCAGTCTAGATCACTTCAAGTCTTCAAACTGTCTTCGACTGTCACTGGGAAATTGTTTTACAGGGTGGATGACATTTTAAAATGAACTCTGCTTTGACTAAAGTTGCTGTATAATACCTTTTTAAAACTCAGCTCTGAGTGGCTTTGTGACCAAGGTAAGAAATGCTTTTTAGCAGAGCAGCTATAGCTCCATCAGCAGAAGTTTCACCATCTATTTTGGAAGGCAATATGCCAAAAGAACTGTGGTGCATTTTCATTCACCTCTTGGCTACTGCTTCTTCCAAAATTTCTGTTCAAAGACAGCCGAGACCAAGTTCTATGAATCATAGCTTAAATGAGATCTAATTATTCAATTATTTTTAAAGCTTTTCCTTATTCCTTCACAGCCTTACACACCACTTATCCTTCAGGGCATTTGTCCTCATGTCTTTCCCACAACTGGAAGTGCAGGCAATTTCTTTCTCACCTACGAACAGCTTCCAGATTGAGAACTGAATATAATATCCTGCGTAGCTCCTTTGGATATATCCTTCTTTTATCTAGGGATAAAGGAAGAAGAAAAATCTGTATAGTCACCTACTCATAGACAGTTTTCTGAGACCTGATCTGCTGTTTTGTGTACAGCACAGATCTCTCTTGTCCTGTACAGCACCCATCTATTGCCCCTAATCTAGGGGCAAGTTAGCTCCCTCACAAAGATATGTGTCACATTTACCTGAATATCTAGGATTGTTAATATAGCCTCAGATATGAAACTGCAAATATATGATCCACTCAGCTATGTTTATGTAGCGGAAACTTAAAACTGAACTGTAAAACATAAACTGCTTCAAAAAGTGTGTTAATTGGAAGGTTTTGATGAGGGGAAAAGATAAAATGTCTCTCAACTGCCATTCTACTGAACATCCTTCTGATTTTGTATGGTGCAGATGCTCCCCCCTCACTCTTTTACTCTCTTCATCTTCTTTGTTTTTGTTTTTTTTTCTCCATCTCTTATTGTTTTCTTCTTATTGCTCTTCAGTTTCACAACTGAAGGAATGCTGCTCAAAGCCCCACAACTCCACATGGATCCATTTTGCCTTCACTGAGCCAGCTTCCGCACAGCTCAGAAGGACAACTTGGTTTCGATTTCTCTTTCCATCTAAAATGCACACATGGAATCCATCTCTCCATACTGTTGACTCAGACTTTCTCAGTGTGATCTTGAGATCAAAAGTTATGTCAAGGTTGCTACTCTGCCCCGTACTGATGTCTAGTCATTGGTCA
>JANHGB010021528.1:22486-38665 GCA_026283785.1 Coracopsis vasa | reverse complement strand
ATGGAAAATATCAGGAAGGCTATAGATTTACACTATTACACCAGCAGCTGCCAGTGTCACATGTGGTGATCTTGCAGCACTGGCTATTTGCTTTGCCACTGATTCTTTTTTAAGAGTCTTGAAAGTCTCTATCCCCATTTGAGCTTATGGAGATTCTCTTTAACTGCTGAAAAGTTCCTTTTTCTTCTTTCTCTTAATGTAACCTCATTTCCCCCTTTTACTGACCCTTTCTCTGTGAAACTTTCTTCCTTGCAACACAGCTGTCGCGACCCACTCAGAAGAGGAGGGTAAGTGACTCAGATTCGCAAATCCCCAGCGGCGTGGACTAAGGTGAGACAACTCTCAAGGTCCATATACAAACGTTTATTAGATTCCCTCTGCGGACCTTCCCCCTCCTCCCCCCTTTCCGCAGGCTCGGGGGGTTCTCTGGGTTTGGGTTATGTATTTATTTATTTATTTGTTTCGGTGAGATCATCTTGGCTGGAGGCTGCATGTGACAGAAATGCTAAACAGCCCTGGCGCGCGGGGAGCTTTCCTCGTCCAAACTGTAGTCATCTTGCTTGTAGTCAGGTGGTAGCTCTTCAGTTCGAGTACCTAATTGAATTGGAGGTAGTAATTCGTGGAAGGAAGCCAAAGCGTAAAAGCCGAAGGTATATATATATCACATGGATAAAAATCAATGTAAATCTTCAAGAATGGGCCAGAGTAACTGTGAATTAAGAGCTAAAGGAGTTAGTTTTGGTTGAAAATTATAGAAAATGTGGAAAAACTGTTGGCATGTGACCCCTGTTTCTTTGCAAAAGAAGAGCAATCCTGAGTCATAACTGGATTTCGATTTGAAGTCTTTATGTCTTGGTAGTTAATACTCGTCAGCTTTTCAAAACTCTCAAGTATTTTATGTGCCAAAGTACTTCAATTTTGTGCAGTTAATACCCTTCAACTTTCACTACCCCGAAACATTGTAAGTGCCAAAGTACTTAGTTTTGATGGCATTTGATAAATATGGATAGTAGTTGTCATCGTTGCAGTTATGTTAAACAGATGGGAAAACTGAACACTTCACGCTTCTTACTGCTTCTGAGTGAGTCATTTAAAGAGTGTGACTAATCATCCTACTGTACAGTTGTCAACAAACCAGCAATTTTTTTCTACCACCCACAAAATCTGAAGAAGAGATTTCCAGACTTTCTGTGCATGAGAAATGAAAAGCAAAGAACCTGTCTTTTGAACAAGAGTTTAAATTGTGATTGAGGGGGGACTGCATGTGATGGACTCTTCACTTTAGGAATCTGCATGTCACTTCTTTTCTGTGCAGCAATATAGTGACGTACCCAGCAAGTCTGTTAACTTACCATTGTCATTGTCAGGCAGACAGTAACACACAAGTTGTTTTAAGGCTTTCATCCAAGTAGCAACCTTATGTGAAACTAAATGAATTTTATCTGTTCTCTTTCTCTTCCCTGCTTTACCTGTGTCAAGTTGTAAATCATTTAGAACAGAGGCACTTTAATCTTCAGTGTAGTGTGGATTGGGCATTTTCATTATAATAGTCAAGTGACCAGAGTCATCAGGGTGATAATAGTGCTCTGTGGTTGGGGAGGGGGACACAACTGCATTTGTTTTGAGGAAAGCAGGGCAGTAGGGCAAAGAGCTGGCTGAGAAATCTGTGGTTAGAAATGTGATCTGAGAAGTGACCTGATTTGAATATAGCTCTTGAAGGAGATGGAAGTCAGCAATTACCTACAGCTTGCAAGGCTGAGCCATGAGGGCAACACTGAATTTCAACCCCTCACAAGTATTATAGGAACAGAAAACATCTTGAAAATATGCAAATCTGCATACTCAGATTGGATTTAGGTTAAGTGACTTAAAGAGCTGGGAGGGAAGTATTAAATACATCAAAATGCAGTATTGGACCTTGGAGGCAAATGAGTGGAAAGTTGATAGGGAAGAGATGTTTAGAGCTTCAGTTACCTGGGGTGGAGAGAAGTAGCGTACAGGGTGGAAAATGAGGAGACCAAGGATGCATCAGAATGGACCCCACAAAGAATGTGAGAGGTATATTAAATGTACGCCAGCTTTTGCTGTTGGCAAATATGTTTTCTGGTTCTTCATATCTGTTGGCAGCATTGATAAAGATTTGTTCTTTACTGAATGTATGTCTAATAGTTGGTTGATCTGTTTGTTGTTTCATGACCTTTCCTGTCAAGATTTAGTTACTGATCAGGAGTGTGTTGAGAATGCTGTGCTGTGTTTTCCCATAATTCATACTTGAAGTGACTTTGATATGTTTGTGAATTGGCCAAAAAAGAAAAGAAGTACTTATCCAATAATTTCCTCTCCATACACAGGCAGAATGGTGCCATATGGTTGGCATTTTGGTTGATTTGGGGTCTTTTTGGTTGCTTGGTTTGTTCTTTTTTCTGGCCTGGTGATCTCCTCTTTAAAGAAGTGACCTCTCTTTGTCAGGTGTCAACTCAGCAGGTGTTACAGATGGGTTTTGTTAAGCAGGAAACCCCATTGAAAGGATGATGCTTTTTCTTCTTTCAAATTGAACATTGAAGAACAGGTTTTGTTTAGAAAACATAAAAGTTGGGGAGTGGTATGAGAGCTGATAGGCCCAGGATTGAGTCCTAACCATGGAGAGGTGCTAATGGCACAAAAATCAATGAAGATGATGCCTCTTTCTGACACTAGAAGGTTATTAATGCCTTCTAATAGGGTTGTCACAGTATTTGGAAAGTGATGAAGAACTGGGGGTGAAGTATAGCCCTTTCTCTTTTACACCAGTTTTCTGGAGATGGGTATCCCTTTGCTACCTAATCCTTGGATTAGAGAGTGCAATGAAGAGATACAAGTAACGTAAGAAAGTTGAAAGAGTCAGTTCGACCGAAAAGGAATCTGTAGGCTTCATGCTCTGTGAGGGGTAGTGCTGACAGAGATATTAATGTAGTCTTACCTCCATACCAGTAAATGTCTAAATGTTTCAAGTGGAAGGTGGCAATAGTTGTGGTTGTCAGAAGTCTGTGCTGGGTAATTACAGTCCAATTATTTGAGAATGATGTTTTCAATGACATTTTTGTTTTTAAAATACTCCACCCTCCTCTTGTATTTTACTTGGGAGAAGGAAAATGGATTTTATGTTATTCCTTTAAATTTCTAAAATATCCTTATTTAGCTAAAAAAAAAAAAAACAGTAAAAAATCTGTTGTTTCTTTTTTTATATTAAAGTTGCTGTACCAACTGGTGTGGCCTTTCAGTGAGCAAAGGGGATGTCTCACTATTTTTCAGCAAGCTAGAAGCGAAATAATGGCATAATAAACTACACTGTTGACTTGGCAAATAGCATGGAGCTTCACCTCAATCATCTTTAGCTATTAATAAACTAATTTCATTGGAAATGCTGGGAACATTTTACTGTAAATTAGGTAAGTACTTACTGTAATTACTTTGCTGTGTAACCTCCTGGTTTTGTTCAGGACAGCCTGGCATTATCATTATGGATCGCTCTCGGCACCGCGCAGGAAATGGCAATGAGCAGGCGTCTTCACAGGAGCATCGTCATGGTGAAGATGAGAGGCAGCGACAGCTGGAGCGCCTCAGTAGGGAGGAGGCCTATTACCAGTTCATTAATGAACTCAATGAGGAAGACTACAGGTTAATGAGAGACCGCAACCTGCTTGGCACTCCTGGTAAGGCATGGATACCTTCAGTAGAAAGCATGTAATGGGAAGTAACCCTACTGCTGTCAGGCACTGCATGTGGTTGTATGACTTCAGTAGCTTGCTTCTGTGGCTTTGTAGAAAGGAAACCACCTCTCCATTTCCATTCAAAATTAATGACACTCAGTAAAAGTGAACCACTTAAACACATACTAAAGCTGGGATAAAAATATAACTCTTTCAAATGCAACGTCTCTGTATAAAGGTAACAATCCAAACACAAATAATTAACATCTGGTACACTAAAGTGTATCTGCTGGTATGTGGCAATTTCAGGGGCCTCTGAGTTGTTACTGGAAGTTGGCATGTTCTTGATACACATTCAGCATCTTTTTTACTTCCACCCCAGTACCTACTTCCTCTGTGTACCTGCGTTACAGTCTCACACTAGTGCTGTTTTCTTTTTGGTTTCATTAATTTTACCTTGTTCCTGAAGATTTTTGTTCAAGATAGAAATTACTGTTACTTCTGCACAGCTGCATTGAGCCAATAATAATATCTAATAGCGTTGTCAAAATGTAAACTATTTCAGGGGAAATAACAGCAGAAGAGTTGCAGCAGCGCTTGGAGGGGGCTAAGGAGCGTCTGGCGTCACAGACTGATATGGATAACAGAGAAGGTGAAGGTAGAACTGTTGGAGGTAAACATTCTTCATTCATACATATTAGATATACATAGTATGTGATACCCAGATACTGTTCTGTACAGGTATTTTACAGAAATGCTGATGGATTTCAGTAGCAGCTATTTTGAGTTTTGTTTTCTCATTGTACCTCTCTGGATTATTCTAAAAAGTAAGAGAGATTTCCTAATGACATGAAACCAAACTTGAAATACTTAATGAAATCAGATTCACGTCAACCACTAATTATTTTCTCCTCTTTTTCTGTTTCCCCTTGCTAGTAAACTTAATAGCAGAAAAATAATTTATTCTAATTCTTAAGAGATTTTATCGTGTATTAGAGAAGTTGGAATAGAGAAGAAGTTAATTGGCAAACATTTAATTTCTCCACTGTTTTGTTGTTGTTTCATTCCTGTTTGTTTTGATGGCTTGTGTTATGTGCACTGTCTGTCTTCACTTCCCCAGCAATGTTGGCTTAATCATGTGGCCAATTCTAGTCAGATTTAGGAGAGCAATAGGCAACTCTGAAGTAAAGACACCAAAGTCCTTGCAGGTTTCATGAAAGCAGAGACATGACGGAAGACAGAGACCTTCATCTGATCCTGTCAAGGGAAAACCTTCACTGTTGGCTTATTTTATACACATAGTTAGCACTGACCACAATTTTAGCTGTTCTTGAGCTTGTAGTTGGAAGAGGTTTGGAAACAGATCTGTGGGTATTGTAGGAAAAGACTGTCTATGCACAAAAGGAGCAAATCTGTCAAGACTGTGCATCATTTATTGCACTACTTACAGAAAACAACTTTTTTCATAATATTTTCCATAAGAAGACAAAATCTGTCATAATCTTCCTTGCTTTAGTGAAATTAATTGACCAGGATGCCTTCAAGTTGATAGCTTAAGCGAGGGATGGATATCGGACAAATACAACTAACTTTCTATTGCCAGAAGAGGCCATTTGGGTGCATTCATTTCTCTGTGTATCTGATGGCAAGACAGAAGTTCTAGTTTGAACTGGTGAGTTTTGCTGACATTTTTACACAGAGCATGTTTTCAGCAAAGTGATGTTAGCACAGCAACGTAGTTTTCCTGCACCTGCATTGTTTCTGAAGTTGGGGCCCAGCAAGCATAGAGGATTTGGAGCGCATTGTAATGTGCTGACCAGACAGTCGTATGAATATTTGCAATTCTTTGTTTTTCTCAGATTCTGATGTTCTTGGAGAAAACTCAAATGGTGACTCTCTGCTTGAATGGCTGAACACATTTCGTCGCACAGGCAATGCCACTCGCAGTGGGCAGAGTGGGAACCAAACCTGGAGAGCTGTGAGTCGAACAAATCCAAACAGTGGGGAGTTTCGATTTAGTCTTGAAATCAACATAAATCATGATCATAACAGTTTTGAAACTGCTGGTGAGGCATATATGGGTATAGATACCAGCAGAATGTATTTGGAAAGAAGATATCAAAGACCTGTTAGCCCAATACCCACACGAACGAGGAGCAGGACCACAAGAGAGGCAAACAGTGAGGCTTCAAGCACTGCAAGGACCAGGTCTGTAAGAAGTTCCATGGCACAAAGCTCTGAAGCAGCCTCTGATCCAGTCTCAGGGAGGCTTAGGAGTAGAACAAGAGAGTTGTCCGGCCTTTCCCAATCAAATACTACACGTAGTAATTCTGCAGCTACTGGTGAACGAAGAGAAACACCAGGAAGAGGTACTTCTGCAGGAGTCACAAGAGGTAGAGCTAGAACTAACGTTCGGATGAGTGCAAACCAAAGACTAGAAATTCTGCGGCTGAGGTCTACTTTAAGTAGTCGAAGCCGCTCTCCATTGCAAAGGCAAGTTGATACTGCTCGTTCTGAGGAACATGGGCAGAGGCAGGATAGAAATGCACAGCAAGCCAGCAGAAGTAGAAGACAAACAGCTCAGCCTTCTTCACAGCCTGCCGAAGAGCCAGCAAGAGGTAATACTCAGACTCCTCAGCTTTCCAGCGTAGCCCCATCCTTGGGAATAACTTTGGAAGAGGAGGAATCTAGTAGGCCAGTAGCTGCTGTTAGAAGGCATCCAACAATTACATTAGATCTTCAGGTGAGAAGAATTCGTCCTGGAGAAAACCGAGATCGGGACAGTATTGCCAGTAGAACTCGTTCTAGAGTAGGAATGGCAGAAAACACAGTTACTTTTGAAAGCGACAGCGGGGGATTTCGGCGCACGATCTCACGATCAGAACGTGCGGGTATTCGCACCTACGTTAGCACTATAAGGATACCTCTCCGCCGGATCTCGGAAACGGGGCTTGGTGAGCCTTCCTCAGTGGCTCTGCGATCAATCCTTAGACAAATTATGACAGGCTTTGGAGAACTGAGTTCATTAATGGAAACTGAATCTAACTCAGAGGTGCAAAGAGGTGGTCATCACTTACCGGATGTACAGTCAGAGCAGAGTAACTCAAATTCAGCAAACAATAGCAGTGGTTCAAGTGAGGTTTCATCTAGAAATGGGCGCACAGTAGAAGGCAGCAGGGGAACAAATGGACAGAGTGATGATACTCAACGCTATGGTCACAATAATGAAACCCAAGATAACAGGCAGTCCCAAGATGCAAACAATCTGGTGGAAAATGGAACGCTGCCCATACTCCGGCTTGCCCACTTCTTCTTGCTGAATGAAGAAGATGATGATGATCGTTTAAGAGGTTTAACCAAAGAGCAGATTGACAATCTTTCCACACGGAACTATGGGGATATTCACACTGAAAATGAAATAAGTAAAACGTGTAGTGTTTGCATTAATGAGTATGTAACAGGGAATAAGCTAAGGCAGTTACCTTGTATGCATGAGTTTCATATTCACTGTATTGATCGCTGGCTTTCTGAAAACTCCACTTGCCCAATCTGTCGGCAGCCTGTGTTGGGGTCTAATGCCACAGACAATGGCTAGCATGATTTGTACTGCTCAGTACTCAAGGATTTGCTTCTGCTCTATTTATGATGAGCCAGGTGGAATGAATTGACTTACGTAGGGGTCCATTTGTGTGGGGAGTTTTGTTAAATTTCTTTAAAAAGAGTAGAAAACTTGTCTAAATCTAGCAATGTAAATACTATTTTTCTCCAAATGCAGATCTAGGAGTACACATAGAACCAAATGATACTGGTAAAGTTTATATTTTTTTAGGTAATTTTGTTATGCTAAGCACTTTTGTAAATACAGAAATGCAATAGTTAATCAGTCCTGCTTAATGTATGTTTTTTTAACAGTGTAATGGACTCACTTTATTTAGATTACAAATTGTTTCACACAGACCCACCACTGTGTTGAAAAATTAGTGTCTAAATAGCCATTCATTAGCTTTTTGTTCTAAGAACAATTTCTGTTACAGAGAATTTCTTGCTGGACATGTTTGCTAAAGATATTTAAGTTACTTGAAGTGCTCATTTGAATAGACTATATTTTTTTTAACATTGAAATATCCTTTCCAAAAACTTGCCAATTTGGTTCTACTTTAAAAAAAAAAAAAGGCAATTTTTGCATGTGGTTTTACACAATGCTTAATGCTGATGAGTTCATATGCAAAAGTGGATGGGTTAGTGACATTATAAAATGTACATAGGTAAATGCTGTCTTTGACAATCTCTGTCTTTTCAATGCAGACAGCAATCAAAGCAACGATAATTCAAGGTGTGTCTTACTGAACATGATACTTGCTCGAAGAATATATGAGCACCGAGAAAGCCTTTTTACTTTTCCAAATGACTCAATTGATATTAATGGGGGTTTAACTGCCTTAGTTTAAAGAAGGAAATATTTCCTCAACCATTATATTGTCTACAATATGCATGATTTGTGCATCCTACTCAGAAAAACAAAACAAAGGCTTGAAGTGGTTTTGTACAGGAATTTAAGGTACACATATAATATTCGTCCTCTTAAAACATGTCAGAGGACCAAATGGCAAAAGACACTAAAAAAGACAATAAGCTTCCCTTAAAGTCCCCAGATTACTGTATAATTAGGTATTAATCTTTATACCAATAACTTATAAAGAAATAAAGTTGCAAAGTAAGTAATTGAGGCTTTGTGTGAATTACTGTTGAGCCTTATGCTCTAAATTGGTAAGAGGATTTATCATTCTTGATGTTTGGTCTCAGTTTTTATTCTTTCTTCTTTTTTCCCCAGCTGTGTATGTGTGCTTCCCTGTTGTGTGTTTTCTGTAATGGTACGTAAAAATGCAAGGCAAAGCACTCTTGGGGCTTGGGGCTTCTGGAAGTAATCTGGATGTTCCAAAGCTCCTCTTCTGAGCAGTGTGCCTTGGAAAAAGGCAGAACTCTACAGTGTGTATATTGCAAGCAGCGAAAAGAATACCTGAAGTGGAAAAGTCCTACTGGCTTTCCCTGCCTGTAGGTGGCCTTGGCAAATGCACTTCAGTGCCAGGTGCTTGTGTTAAAACATCTGCTTGTGGCACCCTTGAAGGCGAGTAATAAAATCCTGTGTGAAGCTATTGGATGTCTGCAAGTGAGGAACTTGTGTTAGAAGTTCCACAGAAGTGCTTATTTTTATTCCTAAAAGTAGTTCTAAGAAATTCTGTTATGAAATTTAGATGAGTTTAAGGATATGATTAAGATCTCTTCTGATATGATTTGGACTGCTAATTATTGCAGATGTCACTGACACCTTTCTTGAGTGCCTCCTTAGCTGTATTAAGAGTGGGGAGATTTAAATGTGGTTATCAGAGCTGGCTTGGGTTTTTTACATTATATTTTATGTTACTTCTGTTAGCCTCTGATGTTAACGTTATCTAAATACATCGGTGCCTTCTGCTACTTCCTTTCTCCTGATGATTTTTCTTTGTATTTGAAAGCTGCCTGATTCAGTGCCCCACTTCTAGAAACCTGCTTTTGGCTCACCACTGCCTTGCAGCATGATTCTGTCAAGGTCAATTTTAACTTAAATCCTTACTATAGGGGATTTTTATTTGTACTGCATCTTTTAACTAACTAGTTGGAATCCTGCTCAGCTGCCAGTCTAATGCATGGGAGCTGAAGGGTGATTGATTCCCCATGCCTTCTATTCAGATTGGATTTTGCTGTGTAACCAACTGTAAGAGCACAATTTCACATGGTTCAAGACAAGAGCCTGTGTGACAGGGTACTTGTAACTGACCTGCTGAGGGGGAAAATCCAAAAGGACAGTGAGAGCTTCCCGTAGAAATCATAGGCCATTGGATAAGGAACATCAAGTCTTCCACGCTACATTCCTATCCTGCTGTGTGGGAATTAACAGGTATTTGCCTTCCATTGGAGGGACGTGTGATTTGTTCCTCAGCTTTCCCAGGAAATTGTGTTAACAGGATCAATTAAATCGCAGTGGTTCCATTTGGTATTTGCTTCTGTTACCTCTATTATTGTGACATTTTGTAAACAAATGTATTAAAAGTACAGATGTCCAGAAAACGGATTGGATACAAAAGTCTTTGAATCCCATTTGTTACTTAGAATGAAGCTCAACATTTCCTGTACTATCCAAAATGGGGTTCTGAAAATTCAAGTTATGAGAGTTTGGAAATCTCAGTATTTGCAGATAGGTCTTGGTCAGTCCTTTCCCACAAGAAAAGCAGCAAATTGTAGCGTTCAGATTGCGGATTGACGCAGGTTTGTTCTGTCCTTTTTCTCTCCCCCACCTTGTAAATCTTCACAGTTACCTTTTACTAAGATGCAAATGACCCAATAATTCGCTGTGTTCCTTCCTCCTCTTGACACTGCAGCATAATCTACATCTTCTCATGGACATTTTCATTTAACTCAGTTGACTTTCAGCTGCTGGTTAGAAGCTGTCCCAGGCTGAAGTTCTCGGCTTGTTCTAACAGCTCCCACTAAGCACATTTTTCTCCCTTCTCAAAGTAACACTTCAGCTCCTGTGGAACTGTATGTGTTACCCTTGCTGAGCCTGACTTCATCAACATGTTCACCTGCTCCTGACTGTGGCTTGGCAAGGGGAGCTGGTGCTTACCAGCCAGGTTTCTGTGTCACAGGAATGCATCTCTATCTCAACACCATACTCTGTACAAGAAACCTCACAGATAAACTTGGGCTCTCCCGTATTTGTTGTGTTGATTTGGAAGCTGTAATCTGTACGTGTTGGCAGGTTCACACACTTACTTTTTTTGCATGAGTTCCAGCATCAGATGTTGCATGAGGGATTCACCTGCTGGACTGATTCTGCACTTCTCAGGCTTGTGTTTTAAAACGCGTGGGATGATTTGGTCATCTGTGCAATTCCTGCCTGTCAGTTAAGGTGAAAATTAGCTCTCATTGCTTTAAAAATGTATACTGGAAAGTTTGTTACCATGCATTTGTGGTGCTGAGTTCTGGCTGTTCCCAGGCAGGCAGAGAAGGTCGCCATGGCATCAAACCCTCCACCCTGTTCATGTGATTGTAAGGCAAGAAGATAATGAGAAACCAGGGGCAATGAGGAAGCAGTGACACAGTGGAGCTTATAAGGCAGCTGGAAGCAGGTCACAGGAAGTATTGGGTAGGGGTGTAAAGGAATTATCTTCAGCATCCTTGAGGCCCAAGCTGAGGTGTAGAACCAGTGGGAGTGTAAGATGAGGGCCGGCTGACACTGCAGAAGTGCGTTGGGATGCTCTTAGGAGACTCCTGGAGGCTTCTGCTGAAATAAAAAGCAACTGGATGTGCATGTCCTCTCATGTACTATTGCATGGGTCCTAAGAGCATAGGAAGAGGCTGTTGTTTAACCTGTGAGGTGGATGGAGGGGTCAGAGAAGCTAGCACCAGGTATTGAGCCCAGTTGGCCAGCTAGCTGGTCCAGCTCTTGGGCCTTATCCATCTCTTGCAAATGCAACATTAGTGCCTGGTTGCACTTCAGACTTGGGAGATACTGAACACCTGAACGTCTGGTTGAATGCTCTCTTAATTGCAGCTGAGTAGATGACCAGATGGGGCAATTCATAGTCCTTCCTGATCTGGAAGAGCCAGAACCTGCCCTGGCTGCAAGAAGCTTTTGGGATTCATTGTCTGTTCAGCTCAAGCCTCTACTACCCAGAATTCACACAACAGAAGGCATAAACATGCTACAGATGGATGTTTTTATGGTGGCTCTCCCTAGCAAGCACAGGTTACAGTAGGATCACAGCAGCAGTGCAGGGTGTAGCCAGGCCCCAGCAGGTCCTTACAGCCTCACTGATGGGCAGGTGATGTCTGTGACGCTCACCATGGTGCCATGTCTTCACTGTACCCGGTGTCAGCGTGATTACAACAGGAGAAGGTGGATACATCTTGGCATGTGATAGTGTTCGATTTGTTGAGCAGACAGCTTGGGTGCTACCAGCCCAAAATGAAGCAGCACTTGCTGGCAGGAGCAGCGGGAGCTGTGGCAGTGCAGGGGTGGAAGAACAGTTTCATCAGCTGCACAGACAGGTGCCTCTGTAGCCAAAGGGACAATGATCCCTTCTGAGGAAGAAAACTCGTCAGGTTGCAGCCTTGCGTGGAGCAAGTCTGCCTTGTTGAGTCATTGTAAAGGTTAAAATACAGGGAAGGTGTTACAAGAGACTACGTGAAAGAAGTAATGACTTGATATTTACTGGGTATAAGAGACTTGAAGCCTTACAGTTAATGGCAGTCAAGAGAATAGAGTACTCTTAGGTTGGGGTAATGAACCTCTTCTGACTAATCCAGACCACTGGTGCATAGTGCAAGGGAAAAGACAGCTGAGTGTGCAGAAACAAGATGTCACTGTGGTTGTGAAGTTGAGTACAAAGCTGGGAAACGTGAGAGTGAAGGTTGCCTGTGGCACCTGAGTTTGGCTTCCTGGAGCCTCTCCATGCCACTGTTATCTCTCCCTGCACACGTGGCCTCTCTCGGAGCACCAAGTGGGTCAGGTTCACTTACTGAGCTGCTAGCAAATATTTTCTTGTCTTTTATTATGCCTTGGACTCTTCCTACTCCATGCTTCTAAATTCCTATCCTATTAAAAGAATCCTATTCCTAACTTATTAAAGGAAGTATCTACTTCTTAGTGAGTTACTTCATGTTGCTTGTTGTTCATGGCAGTTTTCTCCGTACTTTCATGAGAGAAGTATCTGTTTTGTACTTAGAAATTTTACTTCTCATCTTTTACTTTCTTTTTCTTCCTTTACTTTTTTTAGTCATCTATTTCTCCATCTGACTGTGTCCTATTTAAGTGTTTAATAGGATATAGCTTACATAAACATAATTGTATGGCATGGAAGAAAACTAAAAAGACATGTTTAAGATGAGCAGTATAATATCCTCAACCTAGAGGAAATGTCTTCTAAGCCACCTTTGGTTGATCACCAGTAGACATTTTCTATTGGTCATTGCCAGGGTGCACAGCTGCTGGTGCTGGCATCAGGCTGGCTGCATCTCTGGAAGAAGGGACATGTTAAATGACTTTTATTGGCGACATTATGAAAATTAATTTATTTCTAGGGAAATAAATGAAAAATGTGGTCAGAAGTTTTAAAAACAGCTATTTATTTCAACTGAAATATTAAAATCAGGTCAACCTGTAGCACTAACCCAGAGCCTTTAATGTGGAAAATGACCCAGAGTGCTGGATTGGACTGGGGCCCTGAAAAGATACAGAGAATGATCAGAATGAATTAATAGGATTTTCCATTTCTTGTATGTGTGATGACTTCCTAGCTGGTATTAGAGCTTGCATGCCACTCTAATTGTCTTTCTTTAATAATATATGATGTTGAAATGGATTCCTGCTTTACCAACTAACTGCAAACTGGGCAGAAGTGGTTTAATTTCACCCCATTCCTCAGACTCTTTCTAATTTCATTTTCCTTTCGTATTCATTAGATCTTTTTGTACAACTGCAACTGTTTCCAAGCTTTTTTTTTCATTCTTTCATCTTAGGAACAGACTGTTTCCTCTGGCACTCCTGAAAAGTTTGTGTCAATCATGTACATGTCTAGAAATGGGGAGAGATTTGGGATAATGGGAGCATCACTCATGGTTTTCATCATCTCCCTTCCAGGATTTATTGAACACAGTGTCCCAAATAGCTTAAAAACTAATACAAGGACATCACACTGGTTTTGTGTTTCAACAGGTCTGTGACATATTTCATAGAATCACAGATTGGTTTGGGTTGGAAGGGACCTTAAAGCTCATCCAGTTCCAACCCACCTGCCAGGGACAAGAACACCTTCCACTAGAGCAGGTTGCTCCAAGCCCTGTCCAGCCTGGCCTTGAACGCTGCCAGGGATGAGGCAGCCACAGCTTCTCTGGGTAGCCTCCTCCCCATCCCGCCCAGGGGGAGGGAAAAGGTGGGGTGAGCAAGTGGCTGCGTGGTTCTTAGTTGCTGACTGGTCTTAACCCAGGACAACACAGAAACCATCAACACCAGGCGAGTACCACCCAGCATCCTGCAGCCTTCCCTCAGCCTGCTCCCGGTTACAGCAGCAAGGAGGTGAGCCCACCCATTGGAGGCACAAGGTACCTCACAGCAGAATGTGTCCCATTCCCTTTCCTTCCCTGAGCTTACACTGGACTTTGCGTAGTCTAACTGAGACCTGGAGCAGGGTCACCAAATACCAGCTCAGTGCAAGTTGCTCCTTGGCATTCGCACTTACTCCAGAAGGTGCTTATCCCACCACTAAATTTATCCCTAGTGTAATGTAAATTGTCTGAAATGCAAAAGTGAAACATATACACAACAAAACAAACACAGCTTTGATCTTCTTCTACAGGTTTAATAGCTATAATGGGATGTGTGGGATCACTTTGTCCTATCATTTTGAGCATTTATTATAACCCACAGCTGGAGTTCTTATCCTGAGTGAAGTGGCACAGATACAGTATATCGCTTACTTCTACTTCTAAGAAAAGCACTTGAGTTTTTGTCTTGCACCTTTCTGTCTCATCTTTAGCCTTCATCTAGGCCACTTCCATTCTAATGCATTTCCTTACACAACACTGGTTCTGCTGTGCTGAACATTTGACACACCTTACCCAGCCTGTGAGCTATTTCTGCAGTTCACACAGGTTTGAGCTACATTAGTAATGGCTTATCCCTTTACCTTCAAGCACGCATGCTCAGGACAGCACACTGTGCTGCTATTTTAATACAGAGGTCTTGCCCTTATCTGAGTGAGAGATGCATGAATAGAGCACTTTGGTTGCCGGAACTATTACTGATATTAAACCCATTTTGCAATGCAGTTAATTGCATTCATTCAATGTTAACAGTGCCCACATAAACACTGAAAGAAGAGGAAATGCCAGTGTATGTATGAGTTAGTGTGTAGTTACTCCACATATGTGTAGCAGTTCACTTGGGTATGCATACAGTAATTTGCATATAGAGAATAAAGATTCATCTCATTCCTTGCCTAGCACATAGGTTATGTCTTTGTGTACAGACACACACACACACACATATATATACAGTTCTGTATGGAAAAAACATACATTCATAAGGAAAAAAACGGAAGCATCACAGTGCAATGATTAAGTTAGAATTATTGCATGTCTGGATTCAGGACCTTGCGCTGGGCTCCTTTATCACTGTGCAGACACTACAGCTGGGGGCTATCCTGCTATTATGACAGCTGAGACCTTTTTCCTATTCAGACTGGTTAAATTCCATTTGCTTAGTTTGTTTTCTTGACATTATCTGTTCGCTATGGGACTGAAGTAAAAACCCAAGTTTGGGGTTACTCAGCAAAAGGTTTCTAAAATTCAGTCCCTTATTTTTTTTAAGACATCTCCAAGTCCTCAGACTCAATTTTAATTATTTTTTTTCCTTGTACATGAATCTCAAACAATGACTGTGGCCTTCCCGCTTGATTTCAGTCACTTAATTCACATTATACCTCTGCCTTCGTACTGTGCTCTGGGCCACCACATGGATCAGGCTTTCCAGCTCACTATAGGAAGCACGCTGTGAGACTAACGCAATTTGAAACACTCACACCCCCAGAAACATGGTGATGTGATTCCCTCTGACTTCTATGGCAGTAGAAGTGGGGGAGGCAGAACAAGCTGAATGACACCGACTGTTCGGGGAAACGACCGGGCCGGTGCCCAGCGCACGGGACCTATTCAGTTCAGACACAGCTGCCCGCAGCCGGAATGAAGAGGTGCCGCCGGGCAGGAGAGGGCGCCAGGCAACAAGGAGCGAGCGCTGGCTCGGCCGTGCCTCCCGTCCGCAGCACGGACCTGTCCCGAAAGGTGAACCCCAAAGCGGCTGCTTCCGCCTCCGAGACACAGCTTCTGCTAACAGAGAGGGCAAGAAACAAATACATGGGGAAAAACCGGCTTCTCCTCTTCCCGGCGCGGTGCCATGGGGAGGTGGGATGGGGCAAAGGCGCTTGGGCACTTTGGACAGCGCTGCGCAGGGAGTGCTGATGTGATGGACAGCACCTAAACCGAATGGTAATGCTGGAATAAAATTAACCTAAATTTAAAATAAAAATAAGCAAAGCCCACTGCAAAATTAACTGACTGAAATTGTACTGGCACAGAACTTGGGGTGCTGGTGGATGAAAGATTGGACATGAGCAAGGAGCACTTGCAGCCCAGAAAGCCAATTGTATCTTGGCCTGCATCCAGAGGAACATGGCCAGCAGGTTGAGGGAGGTGATTCTATCCTTCTACTCTGTTCTGGTGAGACCCCATCTGGAGTACTGCACCCAGCTCTGGAGTCCTTAGCACAGGAAAAAGATATGGATCTCTTGGAGAGGGTCCAGAGAAGGGCCACAAAAATTATCAGAGGGATGGAACACCTCCCCTATGAGGAAAGGTTGAGAGAGCTGGGCTTGTTCAGCCTGGAGAAGAGAAGGCT
>JANHGB010021528.1:0-16512 GCA_026283785.1 Coracopsis vasa | reverse complement strand
CGGCAGGGAGTCCTTGGGGCCGACCTCGGGGCTCTGCGCGGGGAGGACGCGCCGCGGACCCCGGCACTGGCCGGGCCGCGATGGGGTAGCGCATCCCGGCCTCGCTATGGGCACCGGGCACCCAGCACTGCACCCCGCGGGGCCTCCCCACGGCCTGGCCACCCTTCAGCGCTGCTGCATCCCACTGGCACCTACCCCACAGGGTCCCCGGCAGCCGCAGCACCCACGTACACCCCACAGGGCACCCAGCCAGCAAGGCCCTAGCCAGGTGCTGCAGGGGTCAGGGCAGGTGGTAGGCAGCCTCCAATGGACCTGTAGCCTGGCCGTTCTCAGTTCCGTTAGTTTTTGGCAGGAAGATTCCTTGGTCCGCATCTGGTCAGAGAGCAGTTCTGCCCAGGGTACCTTGTGCCCCACCGGGCTGGTCAGGGGCCTCTGTCTTGTGGTCAGGAGTGACAGCACCAGGCACTGCAGTGAGCTTGCAGAGTTACAAGGTTTCTCAAGAGTTTCATTTAGGGAAATGTTTTCTAACTAGTTCATAAGAAAACAGACAAAAATGGAATACTTTGAAGGTGGAATTCTGGTCCCAGAGGACTTCCACTGACTTCTACAGGACCACTGTGCATTCAGAATTCACTCGTGGTCTCTGTTTTACTCTAGGGATAGATGAAGCGTCAGTGACATTGTCTGTGACGTACAGACAGGTCCAGTAAAAGGCTGAAACACCTCTTCCTGTGCAAAATATGTAGGTGCCTAATACAGTCTCTGTGGTGAGTAAGGATGCAGTATAATGCTCCTTCCTTGAATAACGAATGTACTTTTTGAAGCACGTTTCCTGATCAGCTCTCCTGTGGATTAAATCTCAGAGCACCTTGGACAGCATTTGCTGGATTGCTTTTGATGACGCTGAACTGGAAAGTGTCCTCCAGCCACTCGTGGCTGTTCAGCTCATGGAACCAGGCTAGAGCTGGCTTAAAGGAGAAGCCACCTTCCCTCTGGCTCCTCTGTACAACCTGGTCACTCTAGTAGTATTTCACTGGTTGGTCTCACTGCTTGCTAATAAGGACAGAACCTCAGGGACTTATGCATAGCTGTTGAAGTAAGCAGGGTGCTAAGGAAGGTGATGTGCAGTGCCAGCTCACAGGAAATGGTAAGGTTTCAGAGTAGGATTTAGCATATATCCAGCTTTACTTATCTTCAGCTTAAGCCATTCAGAGGGAACAATCTCAGTTAAGCAGATTCTACTGTCCAGTGCTTGCGGCTGTGTCCAGCTGTGCAGTCCAACCTGTCTTGTGACAGCGAGGCTCCTTTCCCAGAGTTGCAGTTTGACAGATCTGTGTGAGTCCTAACATCTGGAGCACAAGCCTAAGTGCCCTTACCATAGTCAGCCCTTCGAATGCTGGATACTTGGCCCTTGGAGAGTATTTAGCTTGAACATGGGATACGCAAGGAGTTTAAGCTTCAGCATTTGTAAATCATACTTGTGGATCTAGGTGGTTAAGTTGCAACTCAGTCATGCCATGTCTTCCAGCTGGGATTTATCAATATACAGCTTTAGACTTCTCCATGTTGCCTTAATTTCACGTGCGTGAAATCCAAATTAGATGATATTTTGAAGAAAGCTGAGGGGTGCTGCTTAGCATTGAGATCACTGCTTCTCAGTTGTTGAACAGGGTATTTCCTCTTTAGAATATTTTTCTGAAGGGCAACAAGAGTACTATCTAGTATAGGTGTGTATATAATCCCCATATATGCCCCATCCGTGGCAGTGTTCAAGGCCAGGTTGGATGGGGCTTGGAGTGGAAAGTGTCTGTGCCCATGGAAGGGGATTTGGAATTAAATGATCTTTAAGGCCCCATCCAACCCAGATATTTCTATTGATCTATGATATTGCCTCTAAAAATAAATAATAGAGGTTTGTGTAACTTATTACATAGGCTTATTAAAAGATACGATTGTAGTTGGCTTAAGACACCAGAGCAAATCTCTCTGACACCCAGAGAGAAGGTCCTGCCTTCCCCCTTCCCATTTTTTCTTTGCTTGTGTCAACATTAGCCATCAGATGGTTATATGGTCACCTGGATCAGTGCTGATGTGGCTCAGTACCAGCCTGTATGATCTCAAATGGCGGCAGGGAACAAGACTGCTTTGCTTTTCACAGCATGCTGTGGCTTGGTGTGCAGACCTGCTGCTGTCTGTGTGGACTGAACAGGTTCTTAGGAGGGGCTTTGGGCTGTGCGAACCCAAATGTGAAAGAATACATTTGTGACTGAGCTGCTGTGTGCTGAAAAGGAGTTCAGATGTTGTTGTGGAATGGCACTGCAATATCTGAAGACCTTTCTGAGCTGAATGGCATGGAGGGAGGACTGGTCACCCTTTTGTCATCCTTAGTTAGGGTCAGGTAACCCTGTCTTCATGCACTGCAGATTTCTTGGCACCTTTGTATCTGAATATTCTACCTTCTTTCCTTTTTAGAAGAGAAGATGGTTCCTCCTTCAATTTCTTGTAGTTTCTTTGATAGTCCTGTTTACTTTTTTGGGAGTTTTGATAATCTTAAAGTATTGGCTTTTAGTTTGGGTCACAGAGGTTTATTTTCATACACTGTGTAAAGTAGTAGCTTATAGTTTTTCTTCTTTAGTCAAGAACACTACTTCTGTGATGGTTTAATGACGTCTTTTCATGTCAGATCCAGTTGTGATTTTTCTAGCCTCCTGCATTTTGTAATGTGGCTTCTACATGTACTAATACAGTCTAAAATGTAATGGGTGTATTTGGTAGAGTTTTAAACCTGCTTAGCACTGGTACAAAGGACTTCACAGAAAAGCAGATGATGTGAAAAAGAGGATGTAGAGATGGCGAGTCACCTCCTGCTACTCAAATGATCAGTCCTCTTCTTTTTTGTGCATTTGCTCATTAATTGATTTTTTTTTTTTGCTTTGTACAGCTAAACCTTTTTATTGCTGTAATGTTGTATCAGATGAGCTAAATTGATTAGATTTAAATTATTCTCAAAGAAGTCTCCAGCTCTTTACTGTTGGAACCACACACATCAAAGACTAACTTGTTCTTCTCCTTCCTGCCTCCTTAAAGTCACTAAAAATAAGCAACTATCAATAACAAATTGGATGATTATACAATAACATTGTTATTTTTAGGACAAAAGTTTTCAAGTTCCAACTTTAGAGTGGATTAAAGGTACAAATGATCCTGATGTAATTTACTGTGGCCTTTTTCAGCTGCTCAGTGGTGCACATCAGCAAGAAAATACTTTTAGTGTATCAGTAGTGACAGAATCTTCTCCCAGGGCATAAGGAGCTGAAATACAAACATCCTTTCATGGTATGAAACTACTCCTTTCATGCCTTTTCCATCTACACATCCCCTGAAATATTTGCTTATGTTTTATGCTGTCTATTTGGTCTTAAGAACAGCGACTGTCTTTTAGTCTTACTCCCTTCCGACTGTAAAGGGTCTGTGTTTTTCTTTTGTCAGAGGAGTGTTGATATAAGACCCTCTTTGGGCTAGATCCTATTTTTGTGCTGTGCTAGTACCTTACCACAATGACAACTGTTGGGAAGTGTCATACGGAGCAGTTATAATTGTACATAGGCGCTTGTATTTTGCTCAAAGCAAAAGCTGTAGTCATTTACAGGTTAGACATAATTCCTATAGATACATGTAAAACACATGGTAGCAATAGGTGAAATACTTAGTCAGCTCTGCACTATTTACATATCACCTGCTGCTTCAAAAAAGGTATATTTTGATATTTTGGAGGTCAGGTTCAGGTGGTTTAAGAAGCACAGTGAAGGCTCAAGCTTTTACCATGAAGCTCACTCAAGTCACCTGTACTCATGGGGATATCTACATCATATTCTGCAGGCAGATCAGCAGTTGTCCTAAATGCATTTTTAAGCAAACAAACCCTATGAAATGGGTCAGTGCTGAGCTATCAGATGCCTAAAATATTAATATTTAGGTATTTAACTAAGAGCAAAAGCCATATTCTGCTATGAGAAATGGCAGGTGTTGTGACAGTGACCACTAACAGAGGGGTATACTTCCTCAGCAAATGTATTTAATGCCCATTAATATTACCAAAAGTTAGCGAAACATCTAGCAAGACAGCTGCAACCATATGTTGGCACATAGAAATCCTGCTCTATGATGAGAAATTTTTCCAGGTGAAGACTAAAGTACATGTGTGTTTATGCATACACTCAAACTGTGTGGTGGTAATTTTCCGTAAGTGTTGCGGAGGTTCTGTTTCTTTTCATCCATGTTTAATTGGCACATCACATAGTATAATGTGCAGCTTATTCAATCACATCAAAGGCCCTACCCTATTTCCATAAACACCAGTGACAATTATGTCCTTTCAGCAAGACCTCATCACAATAACCCATGTTTTATGTTACTATGTTTCTATAGTAGCACAAAGTGGAGTCTTCTCAAGCTGTGTGAGATCCTGCTCAGCTGCAAAGGGAGGTGGTGACAGTGACGGGGCTAAGTGGAGGCCAACCTGAAATTCTGCTGTCTTGGGTAACTCTGGTGTGAGAGTTAGTTTGCTATTAGGATAGGAGGGACTTTAAAATACGTATGCTTATGACACTGAATTAGGAAAAGATGTTGTATGCAGTTACTGTGGAACAACTTCATAAATAAACAAGGTCCTAAGTAGTGTGGCAGAAGAAACACTTTTTTGCCTTCCTGTGAAGGGGGAGGTGAGATTGTGAATAAATCCATTAAAGATCGAACCACGCAGATGATGTGGAACATAGTTATTTAGGAGTTTGTTGAAGAGAGAAAAAATTTAACCTTCAGTTTTTAAGATTGAATTAAATAAAATGTGTTTTATAAATATACCTACTCCATTGTATAGCCAATATATGAATTCTCTTATGTTATGCTACTAGACTATATTCATAACTCCACTGAAAACAGACGCATGGATTGTCTGGTTTTAGGAGCTATTTTTATTCCTGCTCTGCTCTCTCTCCACAGGACTTTTGTTTCAGATTTTAGTTCCCAAGCAGTACCTGCTTTTAGTGTACTTCCCTGTGCTGGGTGAGTCAGTGTCCTTCTCATTTTCTAGGTAGACCTAGAAGTACTGTCCTGCTAGTGTGATTTGGCAGTAATGCTGTTGTAATTCCAAGCAGGATTAAAACAGTAAAATGATATCAAGGAAACCCACTTGTCTGTTCAGGGTCCTAGAATATCATAGAATCCCAGACTGGTTTGGGTTGGAAGGGACCTTAAAGCTCATTCAGTTCCAACCCCCTACCATGGGCAGGAACACCTTCCACTAGACCAGGTTGCACAACGCCCCATTCAGCCTGGTCTTGAATACTGCCAGGACAATGCCAGGTCATCCACAACTTCTTTGGGCAACCTGTGCCAGTGCCTCACCACCCTCACAGTGAAGAATTTCTTCTTAATATCTAATCTAAATCTCTCCTCTTTCAGTTTAAAGCCATTCCCTCTTGTCCTGTCCCTATATGCCCTTGTAAAAAGTCCTTCTTCAGATTTCTTGTAGGCCCCTTTAGGTACTGGCAGGCTGTTATAAGCTCTCCCTGGAGCTTGCTTTTCTCCAGGCTGAATAACCCCAACCCTCTTAGCCTGTGTTTGTAGGCAATATCTCCAAGACAATGAAACTGCACTTACTGGGTACAGAAAGCATAGTTGTTTAGTATTGCATTTTCATTGCCACAAGGTTAGAGTACAGTCTTGATCTCTGCCAACTCCGTAGGGAGTTTTTATGTGGAAATCTGTGGCTTCAGAAATGATGCTGATTTAAAGCATTCACTTTTCTTTTTGTTTTTCAGTAATTAATTCTTCTTCCCTTCCCAAGAAACTCCAACCTGACAGCTCCAATTAAGTCTACATGGTGTTATAGATGATCATCTGAAAATTTATGGCAGGGTCTCAAAATGATCACTCTCCAATTAGTTACTAATTCACAAGGCATGTTTATTGTAGTGAAGACTTGCTGAGGGCTCAGTAAACAACCATGTCATCCATTTCAGCTCTTCTGGAAGATTATCAAGTGATAGACTTGCTACACAGTGGTACTCTTAGCTGGTTCATTTCCATTTGACCATTCTTCTTTGAGCTATCAAGTATACCCTCTAAATAATCTTTGAGAGGACTGATTAGCTACTTGTGAAGTAATATTCTAAGTGCCTGTGTTAGCTTTATTACTATAATAGATTAGTTTTGTATCTGTTTTACTGTGCCATGCTGCATTATGGTACATTTTAATTTGTTTGTAGTAGTACAAATATCAGAATATTTGTTACAAATAGTATCTGTAGAACCTGATTGCCAACAGGTTCTTTTAAGGAATAGTTAATTACAAAATCTTTCTTGTATGTATAGCTGGTAGAGCAGAGCAATATATTAGACTTTGAAAAGGCAGTTAAGCATCTCTGCATCAACACTTTTCTGCTTTTTATCAATACAAATGTTTTCCTTTCAGTCTCTTATCTTTTCTAGCTAAGCATTTTGGAACAGTTACAGGTATGTAAGACATGACATCTTTAGATAACGGATTTTCAGCTGGTACACTCAAAGGATAACTTGTGAAACATAGTTGACATGGTGGAAGATTGAGAAAAAAAGAGTAAACTTACGAAGTATCAGTATTGAAAACTTTTTATTCAAACAGTTATTGCAGTATTTGGAAAGCTTTCAGATTTTTGATTAACATTATTGCCACCTTTTCATAATGAATTCTGTCTACTAGAAAAGTTCTGGGCAGTTTCTTTCCAGCCTAAGGAGTGGATAGCTGTCTGCCTGTTTGGAGACCAGGCCACTGGTTGAGACCCAGGTCTTACCATGACAGTAATTCTTGATCCTGAACATTTTTAATGTGAATACTGGAAGATAGAATGGATTGAGCACACCTGAAAACAGAAGATGCTGAATTTTGCATTTCAAGCCAAGGCATGATGAGGCAAAGCTGACATACAGATTCTAATGAGTGACCCAATCTACCTACCTATCTGCACTCCTCACAGAAGTGACATCATCCATATAGCTAGGATGTCACATACATGTATATGGCATTCAGAGAAGGTTTTCCAGACATCTGGAGGTGTTTATTAACAATGTAGTTATCCTTGCAGTGAGCACTAAAATCAGTTTAACTTAGAAAGTGTTATAAATCAGGATTAACACAACTGAAATTAGTGTTCCATAAGGGAGAGAAGGCAGCCTTACATCTCATTGAAAACTGACTGGAAGTTCTGATTTTGAATTCCTAATCGCTCAAATGCAGATGACCAAACCCCTTTATTTGATTTAATTAAATAAGTAGGTAGCCATAAAGAGTGAAAGCAAAAGTGTTTATGTCCTTGCAACAACACCACTCTGGTTCATTTGCTACTTTGAATAGAAGGAGGGCTCAGGTGTTATCTCCTGCTGACCCAGCACTGTTCTGCCTATTCATACGAAGCACAGTGAAGGCAATTTAACATCCTGTGCCTGTGAGATCTAGGAACATTCAACCCGATACTTATAAAAAGGATATATGAAACAAATACCCCAGGCTTTTGTGTGCCTTTAAATACTCTAAGCAAATGTCATCTTACCTTAATAGATACAGTTTATTTGTAAATGGGAGACAAAAGATGCTGAAAGAATGCATGCAAAGTCACCAGCAACCATCATAACTCTCAAACAGATAGAGAGGTTACATCTGCATCAGTTACACAGATGGGAATCAGGACTTAATATGGAAGCTTTAAACTGAAATCCGGTTGCCATTTACTCAACATTTCTGTATCACAGGGAAGGCTCAGCATAGTTCCTGAGCTATGGTGAGTTCAGTTCAGTTCATGAACTGAAATACATTGACCTCAATCCTGGTGCCTTGTTTTGAAGAGGACAGAAAGACATGAGAATTAAAGTATGTAGGTGCTCCCCAGACTGGGGTGTCATGGTTTAAGCCCAGCTGGTAACTCAGAACCACGCAGCCTCTCACTCACTTCCCTTCCCCCCTGCTCCTGGCGGGATAGGGATGAGAATTGAAAGAATGTAAACCCCACGGATTGCGATAAGAGCAGTCCAGTAACTAAGGTATAATACAAAACCATTACTACTAATAATAATGATAAGGGAAATCACAAGGGGAGAGAATATAAAACTAAAAAGTTAAAAAAAAAACCAATAAACACAAGTGATGCATAATACAATTGCTCACCACATGCTGACCAATGCCCAGTTTGACCTGAGCAGTGATCTGGGCCTTCAGGGTGACTCCCTCCAGTTTATATACTGTGCATGACGTGCTGTGGTATGGAATACCCCTTTAGCTAAAATCAGGTGCTGTGGTATGGAATACCCCTTTGGCTGGTTTAAGTCAGGTGTCCTGGCTCTGCTTCCTTCCGTCTTTTTGTGCCCCTCTTCACTGGCAGAGCATGAGAAGCTGAAAAGTCCTTGATTGGAGTAAGCGCTACTGAGCAACAACTAAAACATTGGTGTGTTATCAGCACTATTCTCAGACTAAAGCCCAAACACAGCACTGCACCAGCTACTAGGGAGGAGAAAAATTGTTACAGCTGAAACCAGGACACAGGGGAGAGCACCAGCCGTGCTTTACAGATTAACAGTCATATCTTGTTCCCGGAGTTTCATTAATACAAGTCTGCATCTGGAAGCCATCCTTGAGCCATTTGTCTGCCTGGTCGTAGGTGGGGGGAAAGAGCTTTCACAAGAGCTTACCAGATGTACAGGAGGAGAGAGAACCACCCTTCTCCCTCTCTGTCCCCAGTCAAACTCATCCTAATCCTGTGCTGCCTGAAGAGTGGGGACTATTCACTCTTCACTGCTTAACTAAAATCCTAACTTTGCTGAAGTTTTCCCACAATCTTCGGTAAGTAAAAAGGTTCTTATGCTCTGTTTTTGATGAAAGTAATTTCAGTTGCAAATCTGAGATTTGCTTATCCTATCTTTCAAAAAATGTTATAAATCTTCAGTAGGGTAGCAAAAGGGGATGATCAGTCTTCAGAAAGAGAAAGGAGTGGCTTGCAAGATCTGAAAGATTTGAGGAAAAGGAGCTGATTTCTTACAGAAAAAGCAAAAAGATTTTGGGTGTTGGGGTCCCAAAGTAAGACACTTGGGGAAGGTGCAATTATTGGTAAATTTATTAACATGCAAATGTGCAAATGAACTCATTGCTTTACAGTCATTTTTAGGTATGTTCCATTTGAGAAATCAGAGTTGGACATCATTTTGGTCTTGTCAAGCCCCTATAATAGGAAGAATTAAAAATACATTTTCTGGAAGGGTGAGGGCAATATAATTTTGTAACATACCCTATAGATCTACATTACTGAAGGGGCCACTTTACTTGATGTTTTGTTTGTGATGAAGCTCTTCAGGGCAGAACATGTCATCTCCGTTTGGCCAATACTTCTATATTTATCGTGAGCTTCACAATATTTTGGTATTTTACTTACCAGCTACCAAACACAAGCCTATCAACAGTTATGTTTCTCTACATAGAGTCAAGAGGGAGAAAAATTATTTCAACTAGAGGATAGTACTTGTACAAGAAAAACTTTCACAGACATTTAGTCTGAAAGTAATAAGCATATTTCTACATATCAGACAACTGTTCAGAATAGCTTTCCAACAGGAGTGGCAGGAAAGAAAGATCTAGCTTAGTCTCTACAGGACTGTAAAGTCATAATAATCTGGACTAGGAGGATCTGAACATCTAAACAGGCTTTTGCTTCTAGGTCTGTGTTTTTAAGCACCAAGTAGAACCAGTAGTTTCATATGCAGAAAACAGATTGTATATACTACTCTGGCTTTAAGAAACTTGGTACAGTGAAAGGTGTCCTAGGTTAGAACTCGATGATCTTTAAGGCCCCTTCGAACCCAAACCTGTCTATGATTTTATGATTCAGGAACAGGTTGTAAAATAGCACCTACACTTAATATCTGATTTTGACTGAACAGTAAGAGCCATCACATGCAGCTTATTCCAGTACTGTCTGTGAAGTCTGCTGTCATTTGAGTTTCATTAATTTCTTATTCAGAAATGACCAATTATTGTTTTGAAAAATAGCAAGAAGTGCATAAGGGCAGTAACACAAGAACTGTAAAAACATGGAAGAGCACCGTGGCAGAGAGGGAAAGGGTGAATTAATATCTCTACATGTCCTGCCAACAGGAACAAAATAAATCAGTTTCTCTGGAAGCCAAAATAGAACAACATGAAGTCACTACAAACAGTACAACCGTGGACTTTCCAAGGGGGTAGTCTGAACTGATGAAAGAAAATGTGCATATCTCTACAAACAATACATAAGTAGAGAATCTTTGCCTTTTTTTTTTTTTTAGTATGATTGTGTGCATAAAGAGATATAAACTCTGAGAATGTCCTGCTGCCTGGAGTGTATTTTCTGACATCCTTAATTCCAGTTTATTTTTTCCCCTCTGGACTATGCACATCTTTTGAATACTCAGGAGGTAGGACGGCCTATGTCTCCCAACCTTCCTAATGCCAGTTTATCAAGAGCTGCCTACTGTGAGTTGTAACATATACTATCAATCAACCTAAAGTTGCCGAATAACATAGATGATGCTTTCCCTAAATGAATGCCAGGGAGCCTTCTATCACAGGTGTGTGATGGCTATCTATCTACACAGCATCTTCCATACACAACATCTCCCTGTTACCATGCCCTCTCTTCTGACAGAGTATATCATAAAAGATTGGCAAAATCCTAGATCTTACAGTAGATTCAAGAAGGTCTCTTTAGTTGCAGGATTACCATTGAAAGCAGCTGACGAGGAAGTCTGTTTTGTCTGACAGTAGATATACCTGCCATTGAAGTCATTATCCGTTTCCATCACTGACTTCAATGCCGTCTCCCTTGTATGTGCTTACCCAAACTGATTCTGGTAGGAGTTCAAGTTAGATGCAAAGGATCGTGTCTGGCACGGCACTGGAGAGAGTAGTAAGTGTTCCAAATGATCTGCAGGAGAGACCTCAACAGTCCTAAACTTTCACCATCAAGAAGTGCATCCAGGGCTCCAAAGAAGAAAATGATTCTGCAGTTCTCACCACTGGATGATTTTGTTGAAGTTTTGGCATGCCAGCTGATTACCTAAACCTTTGAAGGCTTTTTGCCAAAACCCCAAAGAGAGAAAAATGGGAATAAAATAGCTGCCATAATAGGTCTGTTATTATTTTGTTGAGACAGTGCAATTTTGTGTTAGTGCTAAATAGCATGGGATTTAAATAATTTAGTACTCCTTTTTGTACTTTTTGTTTCATTAGACAGGTTACGAGGCTCTGAGCTCTGGCCATTCCTGCTATGATAACTGTTGTTTCAAGAGAGATTAAACTCTTGTCAGGCTATGAGTGCTATCTTCCGTGTAGAGAGATCCAGCAACCAGAGGACAGAGTTAATCTTACACCTTCTTCCTACCAGAACTTTTTTCAATTCAAGTCCCTTGTAAGACAGCCAGCACTTTACAAACAAATGTTTTGCTGAATTTTTGCCTCATTCTGTTACAGGCTACAAATCAAATCAGTACACCACTTTTTCCCACTGATGAGATGATAGGATTTATATTTCTATGGCCCAGTTCATGTCTAGACAGGGCAAATGGTACTATTGGAGTGCACACCATCATCAGTTGGGACTCAGCAACTGTAAACAACCATATTTTCTATTTTCATCAGGATTAGCACATGAACTAGCATTCAGTAATAAAATATTAGTACCCTAAGCAGAAGCCACATAATTTACTGAGATGGAGAAGGACAACAATGATGTGGTAGCTTCTGTCTTCATAGGGATCTAAAGCTGTTTCACCTCAATTTCAAGTATTTTGTCATCAGTGTCTCCAGGACAAGGGAATAACTTTAATTATCTACTTCAAAGGGTCAACATGAAGATTACAGGCAGCTGCACAGTATTTGGATGGTGCTAGGAAATAGAAGGTGGTATGCAAAAAGGTTTCTTTAGTCAGGTAAGTTTGCAACCATTAGGGTTATGTTTTCTCATAATTGCCATCTGGCTTTGGTGGTGTCATACCTCATGAAACCAAGTACACAGGGATATTCTGGAAAAAACAGAGTATGGCCTTTTATTTAATCCTTCATTTCTCATAAAGGTTTATTTTTACAGGAGCATTTTATAAGCTGGCTTTCTGTAGCTTCCTTTTTGGTTTTTACATTATTGTTTAAATAGCTTATTAACAATGATTCCACTCGTACTTAAACAATTCTAATAAGTTGATATATTAGTTTTTATAGACTAAAATTTGAGAACAGTGATTAACAACCTGAAGAAGGGTAAAGGGAAGTCCTACATTAAGAAGATTGGCAGTGCTTCAGCTAGAAGACTATGCTGTGACTGAGGCTACAGCCAAAAATAGAATTGGATTAACAGAAGAAAGGCAAGTAGCTAAAACTAAGGTCAAAGCAGAAACTGATGCTTTAGAATCATCTCATACACCAAAAGATAAGAAGAGATACTCAAGGAGTTTCCTATTATATACAAATGTAAAAGGGAAAATCAGTTCACACTCAGCAGAATTGTGGAAGAAGACTCAAATAATAGAGATCAAGAACTAAACTTTAATATATGAGAAAAAAATGCAATAACCTTTTCTGGTTGTTTATACAGATTTTAACATGCATGCTATTAGTCATAAAGAAAATAAGCTGTAAAAGACAGTTGTAATAATGCTAACACTTACAAAATCGAAGGAACAGTAAAAGTAAATTGTCTGAAATCGTATTCAGGTGGGGCAACATAGTGACCACTCAAGCTGCATAGCTTGTACTTTAATTACTCACCTAAAACTGGGCTTAAGTAGATACAAGTTCTACCTGATGCCAATTATTACAGCTCCATTTACACTAATGAACTCCAGCCCCTTAGTTTGTGGGTGAGAGAAGCTAATGCACATATGTAAGGAGACTTTAAAAGAGGAGAAAGGAAGCAGAAGGTTATGTCTGTAGAGGTTTTGGTAGAATAAGCTGTAGCATTTAGGAGGCTTGTTCTTCCTTTCAGCTTTGGTCTTCGGTCGGGTAAGTTTTTTTTAGGGTTTATGGGGAGGGAAGGTTGTAGTTACTGAGATAATGGTTTTTTTTTAATATGTTCACCTTTAGTGCTCTGAGGTAGATACTGACTGTCCTTAGTCTTTTGTTCATTTTTTGCTGTGGAAAAGCTGAAAGCCTGTTTTCCTGATAGGAGGTCTTATGGCAAGTGAAGGCAAAAAGTCTGCTTTTACTGTAATGGTTTTGTTCTTTTATCTATCATTAGATACTGCTTGGTAAAAGTATAGCTGAAACTTAAGCCTGGAGAGGAAATAACTATAAATCTTTATCAGAATAATTCCTTCATGTAATTCTGTGTTCCTGTTGCTTTTGTCATATACACTTAAGCTGTGTGATTTGAGCACTACAGTGGTGGTTCTCAACAGCTGCATGGCAGGAGTTATGTTAAAGATGAAAGGTGTACTTAATGTGAGAGACTCCTTCAAATTTATTTGGCTGCAAGAGGAACTGTTATGTTAAGAATGAACTCAGTATTATGTTAGTAACTGAATGGAAGGAATTTCTATCTATTGAGTGTCTCTTCTATTCACAGTAAAGTAGAACAGCTATGTAGAAATAATGTGGTAGTAATATTTCTGAAGACCTTTAAACATGGTATAGCAAACTAAAGCTTACCTACTGGGGACTTCTGCTCATAGATGAGCAAATATCTTCTGTGATAGTAGTGAAGGGAAGAGAAAGAAGGCTTTTAGGTTTTCAGGAAAAAAAATGGTATATGGAATTTGTTCACAGTAGTTAATTAAAAGAACTTGCTGCTTGCTTTAATCTTTTATTAAAAAAAAAAAAAAAAAAGAAAAAGTGAAACTTATACTGGGGCTGGGAATGACTGTTTCCCTTTCAAAGGTGTCTCCTTCTCCTTCATGGAGGAATGAGAAACTTGAGTAACCTGCATCTAATTCTGGAAACTCAGCATTGTCTGAAACTCTGTCCTGAAGAGCTTAGAGTCACTTTTGGACTCTTAAACCATTCCCTGCATTGAATAGAAGGAACAAGAACAGTGGCTGAAGTCTAGCTGATAAGATTTTCTCAGGAATGAAACAGCTGTGCCTTGATGAATGCAGTGTCAGTGAAATTGAGTCAGCTAGATAGTGTGTTCAGCTTTCAGTGGTGGTTGGTTGATTTGGGCTTTTTTCCTTTCCTTCCCAGGGCTACTTTTTTAATGAAAAACTGCTCCAGTACTAGCACATGAGTCATAAGCATAATTTCCTCTAAATCCACTGCAGGCTGTGCAACACTAGATAATTAAATATTGAAAAGGTCTGTGATTCTTGTCTTTGCTCATTCTGGTAGCAGCTCCAATAAAACTCTGCCCCTTGCAAACAGGTACTGGGATGCCTCAAAAGTGACAGACAGGTACAGTACAAATATACCTAAGCCTCATCAGTGATGGCATAGGTCAAGCTGAATCCTATTAGATACAAAACAAACACTTAATGTTTTGGCAATGACAAGCCTTGTGTGAACTGTAACAGGAGACATGTATGGTCATACCACCGGCTGCTCCAGTCAGTGTAACTCTGCCTAAATCAAATTAATTGTCACCAGTCTGGAGCAGTTCAGGGTCTCATCTTTAGGCTTCCCAGGAAAATCTGTAAAGCGAAAGATCGACAGATCTTTTGGAGATCAAGCCACTGATATTATCTTTCTTTCCTGTTTTTAAAGAAAGATACTTTTAAAACTCATCCAGTGCAAATACTGCAGACAAGATAGCTGTTCCAGGAAGAACAACTAGTGTAAGACGGTTGCAATTTTTCTGGTAGAAATTCTTTATAAGGGATAAACTTCTCTAGCTCTACTTACAGTATAGGACTTCAGCATAACAGTAGTGGGTGGGTAAATAATACTTAACACTGCAGTATTAAAATAACTGGCAATTATAACTTTCATATAATGTGCTTCAAAGGGAAAAGGAAGGATCCACATGAGGTTCTAGCTCAATAAGCTTTCTTATCATCTGCGATCTGATCCTCTGAGGCTGTAGAGTAGAGATGAGACTGGCTGATACTGCAAAACCTCTTATCTGTCAGTAGTGCTCTCTTCCTGCAGGGGACAGGCAGAGGTGTGTGGTGGTAGCGTTTATCTTGTCCTTGGTTAAACATAGAACTGTTGTTGAATTTTCTTGTTTGGAAGCCTGTTTATACATCTGCTACACTAAAAATAAACTTGTCCTGTGCTGAAGGTTTTTAAGTTCATAAGTCTGCCCTGATATTTGTGCAGATGTATGTCTTCATTAAGCTCCCTTAAATATTATAAGCTGTGTTGTGTTTTTGATTGTTCTTGGTGATACAGATCACTTATAAACAACAGGAAAGGTTCTGCACTAAGTTATTTAACTGGTGCTCAAGGCTGGGAGTACAGGAACTGCTCTTCTGGATCCAAAAAAAGAAACCTGAAATGCAAACACCCACTCCTCCAGCCCTGCTGTAACTCCTGGGGAGGTGGTGGTTTCAGTCTAGCCTCCAAGTCCTCTGGAAACTGCCAGGTGGTGCTGAGGGCTGTTAATACAGGAGCATCTATGCTGGTGTGAGAATTAAGGTGCCTTGAAGGGAAGGAAATATGTTAGTGCCAGAAAATTAATCACTGAGGAATGTGTTACCTCTCTGCATGCCCTGTCTGTGTTGTGATGGTGATGCAGGATAGCAGAGTCACTCTGCAATGTATCTGTTACTCTTAGAGCTCTGAAAATAGCCTGAGGCTTATTTCTTCTTCCTGCTGTTAATAGTCAACTGTGGTGTCCACTTGGCACTGAGGATGGCATTTCTTGTTTCTCTCACTGGATCAGAGTGATGGGTCTGCATGGGTGAAGCGCATGGCTCTGGGATTCAGTGCAGTTCTCCACATGCATGTGGAGTGTCCCACCACGTTGGGATTGCTGAACAGTAATTGGTGGTAAGGTGGAAGGCTAAAATATTCTGATGAACAAGACAGTATTAATTTTATTCCTTCATGATGTCAATCTTCAACATAGTTATTAGGTATTACATTAGAAAAATTAGTATAAGAGGTAAATAAGGACATGATAGTGTAATTTTATTAGTTATTACATCAGGCAGTTGCAAAGATCCTGTTTTCTGCAAGGCATTTTGCTGCTGCATGAGGTAGCTGGAAGTATATTGTAATTAGTGAGAATGAATTGGTCGCCCATTTCATCTCCTGAATGGTTCCATTAACAGTCTCACTAACAGTTGTAGTAAACCTTTAATAAATACAATAAGCCACATAACCCACACAAGCCTGTGTGGCTTGGTGTATGCTGTGTTCTGTACCACGCGGTCAGGTCTTTGATCTGATTTACTATTTCATTAACAACTTGGTATGACTTTTGTTTAAAAATGTTGCCTCAGTGAGGAGAGTAGACTATAACTTCACGAGTAGCAGAGTAGTAAAGGTATAGTTGATTAATAATGTGGTGTTCTTAGTTTAGCCAT
>JANHGB010021526.1:0-16534 GCA_026283785.1 Coracopsis vasa | reverse complement strand
TAAACTTATGAAATGTACTATTCAAGTAAAATACAATGCTCTTTTGAAGTTCAGGGTCTATATAGTCAGAAGAGGGCAAATTCCAGTGTAGGCATATAATGCAACTGTGACTATCCCCAAATATGCGCATTTTCATGAAGTCACCCTAAGCTGTGTAGAGAAGTGCGTTGTTAGTGTAACAGACAGACCACAGATGTGAATCATCCAGAGACCCGTGAAAGCAAGGCACCATGACTACATTAAGCCAAGAGGGATCATGCTGCTTGTACGGAAATAGAAAGGTTGGTGACTTGGAAATAAGAGGCAGAAGGTTTGAGCTGATTAGAGACACCCTGCCAATGCCAGTACTTTCTGTTACTTTCAAACTGGCATTGTATCAGAGCTGTCACAATACTTACCCTGTGTAGAAAGACAGGATATTGCTTAGTACTAGGCACAGGGAGAAGTGAAAAAGTTTTGAGGTATACTATATAAGTGACTCACTCAAAAGAAAGGATATGGTAAATTTTTCAGTGTCCCAAACTTAAGACTGAACCCTGATGAAGCCACTAGGACAGTCTGAATGCATACAGTGGGCAGTAAGCAATCTCTCTGCATCAGCAATAGAGAGTGCTTCACCGTGTGTCCTCACTCCTGATATCCAAAGCACCAGTCTCTGGCTCAGATTGCAAAAGATTTACAAGCTTGGCTGTTTCCTGTGCTAACAGAGTCACTTAAACCCACAGAATTATTTATCATATCTTATCACTTTATTCCAACCCTCAGTTAGCACAGAACTCAGAAAACATGGTTTTGTGGAGGACAGGTGCTTTATTACGAGGAAGTTGCAGAGACAAGAATCAAAGGACTCTTTTGACATAATCCTACCTAGAAATTGTTGTGATACAGCTGGGAAATTTTAATGTTTTGTAAACATGAAGAACAGAAAGAAGAACCAGTCTGTTTGGGTTGAGGCCATTGTGAATGAATGGATCTAGAAATACTAATTTAAATAGCAACCAACCACAAACTTGCTTCCTCTTTTTTTTTTAATCTTTATAATTCTTAGAAAACAGAATGTAGCCAGGGGAAGGGTGGCAGGGAAATAGTGGTTCCTTCAGCAAATACTACACTGAAATGTTATTTCTGCCTTTTCTGGTGAAGAAAAGGCTTTTCCAGGGTTGAGCTATTTTTTCCCAAACCTGTAGTAAAGTTTCCAATCCATTCCCATATATGTTACATTTCAGCAGTTGTCTGGCCCATCCCTTCTGTTTTCCCACTGTTAACAGCTTAGAGTTAAAACTCTTCCATATTTTAATTACTGCAGATGTATCAAAGTGCCAACCATCTAATTATGACTTATCTGGGGGGCTTTCATTGTTACTTTAAATGTTGTACTGCCTTGAAGGACAGTATTCAGCAGGTCTGGGCTATGTGACATTATGTATGTTCAGGTGTATCTTCTTCTCTTTCTAAGAACAGACTTTCTACTACTTTAGGCCCTGGATGTTCTCTGCTGATGGTTGAGACAGTTTTGAATGTGCCAGGAAGGCAGTGGCCAGAGTGATGATTTTGCTTTACCAGTGTGTTTCTCACAAGCCATCCAAATGCCACAGTGACAGATGGCTTTCAAATACATGTTTAAACTCATAAATTTGCAATTAAAGAGCCTATCTCTTATGTCAGAGCAAGAGAAAAGTCTTAGAATTCAATTACAGAAGCCTGAACTACCCACAAGCAAAATTTTGGTGCATTGGCCTTTTTCACTTCTATTTCTCATATCTGTGGTGGTTCTTACTGAACAGACTCTAACAGAACATAACATTCTTTCCTTTTTTATTTGTTATTGTTTTGGTTTTTTTTGTTGAACTATTCTGTTCTTTATAGAATTCTGACCATATCCTTTTCCTACCCTTTTTCATTAAGATAATTTATTTTTGCATAGTATCTCACAATATCTGACCTGAAGTCAGTGAAAGTGCAAAATCTGAAGATTATTGATGCCAAAGTATTTGAGGGTTAGAGCTGTATAAGAAACGTGCCAGCTGAAGCACTGCTAGAAAGCAAGGTCAAAATTACTAAACATTGCCTACACAAGAAAAGAAGTGCAGCTTTTGCCCTGGTTACTGTCTCAGGCCACTGTGTTGCTGCTGGTTTCCATCTCACAACCTATTAAACAGAAGGAAAAAAGAATGGGCAGGGTAGGAACTAATCTAAATTTCTTAGGTTTCTGTTCAAAGTCATGTTCAGGATCCTTTGAGAAGCACTGCTGAAATTTGCTAGGTTTACTTCAGTGCTGTGGAGCTAGCTTCATTCTGTTGCAGTAGCTTGCCATGAACTGTAGCTTTCTCTAATCTAATGCCCTTGTCACTGTACTTATAATGCTGCTGGGCTCTCAGGAACACGTTGAGAAGAGAATCTGTTGCAGCAGTCTCCACAAATAGGGTGTAGCAAACATGGCTTTATGATTGCTAGTATCTAGCAGTTTTAGAAACCCACCTGGCTACATTTTACTCTTTAGGAATGTATCTTTAAACAGATGTATTTTAAAATTAATGTTATCTTCTTTTCTTGTTCTTGATGATTTAGCAGCTTTCTGCTCTTTAAACTCTCAAACTGCAGTCTAGCAGGTAGCAACAGTACTTAAATACAGGATTTAAATACAAGGCACGGAATTCCAGCTTGGAACAGCTGGCTGATAAATTACAGTGCACACTAATCAGCATGTCATGGTGGAGGATTTACATGGTCGATAGCAAGTGCCAGCCAATTATAAAGTGAATATATCACTATTTCTGTCTCTTCAACCACTATCTGTATAGTAATTTGCTTCTGCACCCACTAACATGTAATTTCCTAGTCATCTGGAGAAAGATGTAATTACCAATAGGGATACTGATTCTGGAGGGAGAAATCTGAGTGCTTTTGGACATTGTAAGCTGAAAATGTTTAAAATAATGTTCATAGTTCAGCTTCAGGAGATATATTTTTACCTTGATTAGGAGATACTGGTTTTACCATTTGTGACATGACACAATAAGAAGAGACATTGCCTTCCAGATCCTCAGAATCAAACTGTGATGTGCTCATTGTCTGAGTAGACACGTGGTGCTTGTAGAAGAATCTCTGTTTCCATTCCATCCAGGAAGCCAAGCATCAGACAGCATGTAAGTGTGCATGGCACATACGAGTCAAGTTAAAGTAGGTGGATAAGGATGGAAAAGATGACTAACAAAAAACAATCAACAGTGAAACAGAGCTGTAGTTTGTGGGTTTTCCTCATGATTTTTGTTGATCACCAATGGCTAAAGATTTCTTGTTCTGTGAGGTGTTAGTCCTGGCAAAAGAGAATGGTATTTCTACAGGTATCTAGTTACTGTGTGTTCTCAGAGTACTGGTGCGTCTTATCAACTGTAGAATGTAATGCTTCACTTCTTGTTGACGAAAAAAGGCAGAGCTCTAATATTTGGCTCTGATCTCATATTTTGTCTGGTAATGGACCATTGTGTTCTTCAGCCACTCAGCAGTGTAATACTAATTCTGGGTGACTGATGAGTAATGCTAGCTCATTTAGCTAAGTTCACAATGACTTCATGCTGAGCAGGGCTTTCCAAGCATCAGTAGAACTCATTTTTGTTGCTGCCTTGTATACATATGTGCTGCTAGGCAGCAGCAGCACCAAATTTCAGATCTAAATCTGCACTGACCAACAAACAAGTGAGAAGTGGAAGTCTGAAACAGGGACTGTTTAAGTTTCTGAGAAACTTTCACTCCCTCCTGACATGATCAATTAGCTAAAATTCTGTTTGTGTTGGTTCTGCAGATTTCCACATATGCTTCTGTTATGCGCATCTGTACTGCTGATGAGACATAAACTTGTAAGGAAATGACTAAGCCATATTGTGTCTTAGTTCATTGCTGTGGTAAAAGATGGTGCTGGGTGGATGTGAATTTACGGAAATACAGCATACTGCTGAGCCCATCGTGGCTGAGGCTTACCAGTCTAGGAGGACAATGTGTGTCAATCCATTGGAGGGAACAGAATGAAAGGATATTCAGGAGATATACTGTATTTCTAAAAAGGAATCATAGTTGACATTTCATTTGTCTGACCCTGCCTTCACTTGCCTTCCTTTTGAAATCTTTCTGTCACAATGAATGGGGGCTCCCAGTAAAATCCACTCCCTAACTGTTGACTCATATACATTTGGTTTAGACTTTCTGATTTTTTGCTTATGCTGTCTTAAGCCTGGATCCATAAGCAGAAACTACACAATGACACTCTAGGAGAGAAAACGAATGTACTTCAGAAGATAAGAATGCTTTTCTTTTATTTTTTTATTACTCAAAATTGTGAGGATTTTCTTATTTATGGAATGAGTCACACCACATTGACACAACTAATTTGCTCAGTTCAGCAGCTTCAGCTGCTATTATGTCTGGTTTTGAGCATGCATGTGATGCAATGTCTAATTTAGGGGAAAAAAGCATAACACCCACTTATGTATAGGAAATTATTTATGAGCTAATGGTATTATGGAGCTTGATTTGAGCTTCCAGGAGTGCCCTCTGACTTCAAGGACTACAAACCTTTGCAAACATAATTAATAAAGAATGATTTGTAAGCATAGATGGAGATAAGACAAAGGAACACTATAATATTTACTTCAGATCAACATTCCACTGCATTTGTAACTAGATCCTCTCTAAAACTAAGTCCATGGAATCAATGTCATATGTCTCACAGGGATCTTCAGCAATTCCAAGGGATTTCTTGAGGGTTAGCTAAAAAATATTCTTGTATTATTTACCCATGACTCATTTGTAACCATCTGCCACTCCTCTTCCTTAGTAAATATTGGCAAATGTTGTCCTTGCAAAACCGGCAGTCAGCTTTACATTACAGCTTTCTCAGACGCTGGCACAATGGTTGTGCCAGGATAAGGCAAAGAGATTATCTAGAAGCTATAAAAGCCACCTGGGGCTTTCTCACATAATGCCAGACAGAGTAACCCTAAAACTGTGCCATTTGATGATGGGAAAAGCAGGACTAAAGTTCTGCTGGGGGAAGCTTTTGGGTGCTAGTGATGCCTACTGTTCTTGCTTTCTTTATCAGGACCATGAAAAAGTCCCCTTGTGTGTCTATACATTACTTTCATGCTGTGACATGAAGAAGTATCTGATTTCTATGCTTTCAGCTACTTCTTCATCTTCACTGTAGAACTGTGAAATCCTCTGCGACCTGATATTGTATATAGGTTATCCAAAAAGCGGCATCTTGGTATAAAACAGCAGGTAATACGTTTTTTTCCTAATTCTATTAGTCAGTTTGGTTTTTAAAACTGAGCAGAATATCTTTGCTACATTCTTACTTACAAATCAGTGATCCAAAATTATAGCTCCATTGATTTGGCACTTAACAGCTTTCCCAAATAAGACATTACAAGATCCTTTAATGGTTGTGCTTTTGAGGCTTTGTACTGGACTGGCTCCTTCCATTTGCTTTCAAGGTAACCTTTCATGTTCACTTCATTTTCAGAACACTTTGAATATATGCCCAAAACCACCAAAGACATTCATCCTGCCCCATCTAACTTCAAAGGCTATTTCAGTCACTCTCTTCTGAGCAAGTGAGGTTGTTGTAAGAGGATGTTTTGTCTAAGTGTCTATCATCCCTCTACACTGGTAGGTAGCTAGTTGATGTGTACCCAGTACTGTGCAATGCAGAATGAAGATAGCCTGCTAAGTCTGGGCAATTTAGCTAGGCTACTGGAAGCATTATGGTTAATATGGTTGTATGCATGGCTTCACCTTGGTTAAAATCCTCAGTTTCATGTTTGGCCTGATCATGCTGAATAGAATGTCAGTAGAGTGAAATGCTGCCTAGCCAACAAGAGAAAAAAAGATACATTACTCTTGCATCTTTTGATGTATTATTCTGGTGGATTCTGGAGGTAGGTATTGGGTCCTGGCAAGCTGGCTTTTCAATGAATTCAAAACCAGTGATGTGGAAGTCTACTACGTCCTTCTTGGTACATGCAGGCCTAGAAAGCAAGTTTTTCTTCTAAATCTTAAAATTTGATTGTACATAAAGAAAGAGGATCTTAAGAGATAGCAGTGATATTGCTGGGTAATATGTAGACCTAGTTTGTGGAAAATAGTATTTTAATATAATTATTGAGTAATGTAAAAATACTGAGAAATAGACAGAAGGAAATATTTAAAGCCAGAGTTACAGCCTGCTGGCTAACTACAACTTGAAAAACAGGGCTATCAACATGATGTGTGGAAAAGCCCACTTAAAATCATGCTCTGCCTGTTGTGAAGTGGTGTGGGATTACAATCCACAATAAATGCCTATAATTCAACTATTAGAGCAGGGACTTGCATCAGACTGTCTTGAACACTTGCATTATTACAAAAGTGCTGGAAGTTTTTGCCTGCTTTCACTGCAAAGGGAAAATAATTTTAGGACCTTGAAAGATTCTGCAGAGCAGAATTAAGATATGCTGATCTAGTTCTGTGTTCTTGTTGAGGTACAGCATGTGGAAGTGAAATGCAATTGTAGGCAATATTATAACCTCCCAGATTTGTCTTCCTTCAGCCTTTGCTTAGGCTTCCTTGTGGATGATCTTCGAAATACATTACATTACAAATATAGCTATACAGAATTCAACTATGTTAATATTGTGTAGATTTCTGTATCCTTTCTCTTCTGTCCCCTCTCCCATTATCCTGTAAAATCATGGGCTTTTCTTTGTGATTCATATGATTTTTTAAATTTCTTTCTTTCTTTCTTTGAGGAAATACCCAAGTTGTTATTTTAGTTTTTCTCTGCAACCATGAAGGATACAATTTTTCTAGTAAACAAAAGTTTAAATCCCTTGACTCTGGGCTTTAGACAGAACACCAGTTATTGTTAGAAGTTTTCATAGCTTTTGTTATCCCACTTTAGGATGAATGGTATTGTTTATAACTAAACTCACTGCTAAATACCATTAGTGCTTCCTTTAGTGCTAGAAATTCACAGAAAACTATTCAGCTTGTTCTGCAGTACAGGATTCCTGTTGACGAGGCTGCTTGTTTTAAACCAGGTATTTTCTGTGATCGTGAGAGAAATGCTGAGGTGAAGGAAAACAAGAACATTGCAGGTTCAAGCTTCATATCTTTGCATTCAGAGAAGGGTGAGTGAAATTGAAATCTAATTTTGAAGTTATTTTCTATACTTGACATACCATCCCCAGCTGAGAAACGTAATTGAAGTTGATTTAATTGCTGTGCCAAGATCATTCCCAATGTGATAATAAGCATTTAGTGGCCTGATGACACCAGGATAAAGTTATCTTAGGAAGCACTCTGTGGTTTTATATGTCAGTATCAGGGATTCAGAAGCTGTCTTTGGCCTCCTTGTACGCAGATAATAGAAAAAAAAACCCCACACATTTGCTGCAAATCATCTTCCGACATCAACACTTACCTGTTCTGTAAGCATGAAGGTTGGCATCATAGCTGTTTCTCAAAGCTGTCATTACTCCCCTTCCAATTCCACCGAGATCAATGTCAGTGAAGGAAGAATTGAAGATAGCTTTCACAGGGGAGGTTGCTTTAATTGTTGGTATTTGCAACCAGTCATTAAGCAGCGTGCTAAAGGCTCATAGTCCCGCATGGGAACAACCACTCATGAAATCTAATTCCTCATTCCTTTTGGTTTATATAGTTTTTAGCTTGTTTCTTAATTTAAGAAAAATATTGATAATTGCTAACTGGGAGTGTCAGAATGTTTTTATATGAACATCTATCTTCACAACCAATATGCCATTTTTTAATGCATTAACTGCCCTTACAGATTCCAGATGGAGACTGATTTCCATGCCTATCTCTTTTGTATTGGAATTACCTCTTTTAAATGGTATAAATGCTTGAAAAGTTTTATGTCTTTATACACCACTAAGCTTGTTTTCCTCCTGAACATACAAGCAACCATGTAGGTACAGAATATATGGTATTGCAATGTTCTTCACCTGGCTTGGTAGTGCAGCTTTTGCAGCAAATTCAATTAAGGCACCAATTTTAGTCTATGCTGATGATAATAAATTCACCATTTAATAGAACTTATGCTTTGATGGTTTTTCATATGTCATTTTAATTAATCAGTATAAGTACTATTGAAACAATGAAGTGGTTTGAGCCATAGAAAATAACAATCTTCTGCTAAGTACTATGCAAGAAAGAGTAACAGCCCTTTTACCAGATGAATGCATAAATTAATGTGTCTTCCCTGAGTTTATGGTTTACAGCTCTTTTAATTTTCTATTGTCATTAGTCCTAGGAATGTGCCACAAAATGAAGTAAAACTGCTGATTAAAGCATTAAAGTCTAATGCAGAAAGTTAATGTTTAAGTTGCTAACTACAGTCATTGGAGGGTGTGATTTTGTAAGTATGATTAGTTCTCAATTAATAATTCTCACATATGCCTTTAAATGAGAATCACAACTAAAGCCTACACAAAATGTAGCCCTTTGCTTCCATCATGGCTTTGAGAATCAGAGGAGACAAATTGTCTGGCTTTCACATGATGTGCAGGGCTTCCACTCTTGGTGCACATTAGTTTCAGAAGCAAAGCTGGGACCACAGGCATTCCGCCCTTGGTCAGTGATTGAGCTCCATTTGCCACTTGGAGCTGGGGAAAGCTGGAGCCAAGTTGGTGACTAGTTACCAGTCCACATGAAGCTGGCAGTGTTGGCTGTTTGCTTCTGGTAGGCTTTACTTGAGTGCAAGCACTGTCTAATTAGACATGGAGAGATTTGCTGAATTATATTTCCTTTTCTTCTTCGGTTGATGCTTGAAGCATGAATCTTTTAACAGATACTGCTGCTGACTCACGGGACTCTAGCTGATGAGGGAAAAGGTTGTGCATCTGGCATGCTCAAGGTCATGGCATGGATTCATGTGCTTGTGGGAAACTGAAGAGCTGCTAGGCAGCTGCCCAGAAAATGTGTACTGCTGCCATGTCTGCTCCTTCTGAAACCCCATGAACAAGGCTCAGCTAAAAGCTACAGGAAAACTCTGCAAATACATGAAAAGCAGACTCTGTGGCAGAAGTGGGAAAGGTCTAATTGAGTGAATCATGTGCTCAGAGCAATGAGACTTAACAGGTCTAAGTGAGGAAAGCCCCAGAGGGGCTCTTCAGAGAAAGAGCACTATTGCCACAGCAGTTCAGTTCCTTTTCAGCCTCTTTGGAGGGATGCAGCCTAGCGTTGAAACTATGACTTGTAAATGTTTGCAAAATATAAACTATATAGGAAGTTCATACTTGTCTGTCTTATAGTGCCTTGATCTCTTGACTGAGAGTTGTCTTTGCAGACATTTGATCTCACTGAGGTGTATTTCTATTTCATGACAATCTGCACTTTAGGGTAAGAGAATGTTGCCGCTTTCTGCTGCTGGAATGATGGAATGACGACTTGGTGCCTGTGAGATTCAGTGGGAGCTGCTGGCATCGAGGAGGACAGGGCTGAATATTTAGGCTTGATCCTGAAAAAAATCTAAAGTCCTGCTGTTTTATTCATTAGGACACACAGGATTTGCAGAGGATTTTTTTTTTTTTAATGTGGGACACTTTAGCATGTATTTTTTGGTAAAATTTTTGGTTTGAAAAATGATGTGTAACTTAAATACCATTTCTGAATTTCTCTCCTGCTGAAGGAAGACACATGCAGAGGAGGTGGAAAAGGACACATAATGAGAAGTCTGACCTTAACTTACTCCCTTGCTGGGTGCATGCCCTTTTACTCAAGAGAGGCCCGTAAATAACAGATTTTTAAAACACCTAACTTACATTTTTTAAACATCTACTTAAATCACCAATGCATTTGAATGAATATGTTTAACCATTCCTTTCTGACTAACAACTGCCACGGTGTTTGATTCTTCAACATCGTGCTGTTACAGCAATTGCAGGCTAATCTATTCTACACCTACCTGAGATTTGTCACTTCCAAGTAGTCAAGCAAGTCCTACAGCTTAGTTTTATTCCTCTCCTGTCACAGAGGAAGAGCAATAGCCCCGCTGCTAGTCTTGTTCAATGATGAAATTGCTCTTGAGTCTCGTTAACATAATGAATCAATATGTTGTCCTGAACAGGCATGTTTTACGTTCGTAGTCTCTGCTCCCCAGGAAGACGCTACTATTTAGGGATCAAATATATTCAGCAAAGTAAAATGAAGTATTTCTCCCCCTTTATACATTTTCCTAATTAAGGAGTATTCCAAGCAGCATTCTGAATTACTCAAGAATCTATAGCCTGTGGAATTTTCAATCTGTTGGAAACAGCTGAAAAATAAAAACCAAATGCTCCAGTGGCTCTGCATACACGAGTCTGCATTTTTAAACCAGAGCTGCTGCTGCATACACTGCAGCCTGTGCCTGTATCGTTTGGTGTTGACATCTGCATTATGATGAGGGGAATTATTCAAAGCCAAATTGCTATTCAGGGTGGTAGTGTGAAACAATGAAATTGAGATTGCTAGAGGGGAAAATATATGCAACAGCTTGTGTAGTCAGGAAAGAAAATCAGGATCATTTGCTGGAGCACTTCTTTTCCTCTTTAGCAGAGTTTAACCCCTTTACAACAGCTAAAATAAAGCTGTGACATGTTTCATGACAAAATGCAATTGTTATCTATGTGCTTTTTTAACTGATGTGTTTATATTGTTTACCGACCTAATCTGAAAATGTCCTGTAGGGTAGTAAATACTTGGTTTAGGTGCAGGTCTACACCTTGTTGGAAAGATGGGAATAATTTGCATCAAAAAGTAAAGTATGAAAAAAATCACCACTTTTCCTCTTATTAAGCTGTGAACACCCTGATTTTATTTTTATTGTTGCATATGTAAAAACAAATGTTCTTCTTCAATGAACACATTTTGAGCTTTAATGAACTGGGCCTGTACATTATGAATATTCTGCCAAATCCTGTATTGGTTAGCTTCATAGCTTGGAATATTAATATATGTCCCTAAAACATTTTCTTCCTTAGCTAACCAAGACAGTCTGACTTGTGAATACTCAAATACAGTATAGAACTAGCGGTTTGTTTCTACAAGTTTGTACTAGTCTATACCTCTTTAGAAGTAGGGTCCCAATATTCTCCAGCTACCCATCCATTCAGAGGTCTTATTGGAAAGTCATCCTTTCCTTGTACTCTACCTCTGCAGAGCTTCAGGAAAAGAAAAATACATAGATTATAGATTCCCTCCTATGCTTACAAATAATCTACAGCAGCATAAATTAAAGAGCTTTTCTACATCTTGGTCAGAAATCCAGGTTTGCATATCTCATCCTGCCCATGAAACAGGCTATTTGGAGCACATCACTGTTTTACAGCTCATTAGCAGAGCAAAACATGCACCCATTCTTGAAAGGTTTATGCCAAACTGCAGCTCTAGCCTAATTTGCTGCCTCTGAGTTCCCCCTTCTTTTTCTCATATTGTCTGTCCAGTCATTTCAGGTGTGGGGTATGGGACGTGGTGTGATAGCATTCCCATTTAATTTCTTAACTTCTTGAATTGTATGCCAGACCAAACACTGGTGTATGGACACATTTGAACTATATGTTAAATAAGCAAATGACACTTGCTTTTTTTCTTGAAGGCTATTTGCTCACCTGCAGTTTAGCTTCACTTACCTGTCTCTTCACTGGTGGCAATAACAGCTTTTACATGTGATTACAGGAGATCACAAAATTCCTAATTGACCAGAGAGATGGTTCTGAGGTAAAAACAAAGAACTGGAAATTCAAATTTAAGGCTTGAGACAAGTTGACAAATGCTTTCAAGGCTGACTTTAGTGTTGTTAATGTTGGGTTTGTTGCTTTATTCAGTCTTTATCTAAACAGAAAGCCCTGAACTGTGTTGTTTCTTTTCTAGCAAGATGATGTTTTTATCAACATACATCCACAACAGGGGAAAGAAATTAATTGTTACAAATCTCTGATTACTTAAGAAAGGATTAATATAAGGACATACTTGGATGGGTTTTTTTATATAAAAAACAGTGAAGAACCAGATTTTAAAAAACATCTCTTCATTGCACATAGTACCTTTTCTTCTAATGGAATTCTGCACTTTCTTATAGTAAGGAAATATATTCTATATATGTTTGCATAATGTGCCTTTTATGTGTGAAGGCAGAAATACTTAACCAGTGAACAGAGAAATATTGCAGCAGTTAAACCTATTTTTAGAGGTGGACAAACACAGAAGCAGAAAGGAGGCACACAAGTCAGAGTAGTTTCTGTGGTAAAGATACCAGAGGTACATCCAGGGTACAGAAGATACACCCCTGGCTCTTTCAGCTTCTGTAACTACTCTTAGACTGACCACCTGATACTAAAGTTTGAGAACAGAATGTTTGATAGCTGAATAGTTGTGTACGTGCACTTTCTTGCAAAAGATCTGCAGAACTTATCAGTCAGCTATGTAAGTGCTATGAAAGGCACAGCAGGCTTTGATCTCAGAGAACAGGAAAATCAGAAATTGTCCATGATGAAAGACACTGATAGATGAATTAACTTGTGGGAGCCAGTAAATCTGTGTTTGCATAATTTTCATACATATGCTGGAAGACACCATTTCTCTGTACCCTGTGCAGTACCCCAGTGATACATGTTACATATCCCCCATTGCTGCGGCTTTAATAACCTTCTCAAAGACACTGGAAGGCTGCCATGCAGTGTGCAGCTGGGCAGGAACAGGAGGAAGTTCTTCATTAAGCTTCGTGCTCCAGCAGGGCCTGTAAATGATGGCTATTTAATCTTTTGCATGGAAGAGATTTTTCCCATGTGATGCTGTCTTGATTTTATGCAGCATATGCCAATAGGTCAAATACACCTTGCTGAGGAAACTACTTGACTGTTACCTGTCATTTAATTTATAACTGAATGCTTTAGAAAATATTTCTTCTATACTAAATTGTCTTCTAATTTTCAGTTAGAATTTATCCTGTAAGAAAATAAGTAAATCTTCTTCCTTGTCCTTGGCATCTGAACCACTAATTTTTGCAAAATATATCAATTCTAGAAATCATTTTGAAAAATACTGAAGATTATGAAAATTATCTACCTCCTCTTTTAACTTCTGATTCAGTGCTGATTGCCGCAGGTTGATCTCATTTGCTTATAAAACATGGTATGTCATGCACTTGTGGCAGAAAAGACTATAAAAGAAATGAGTGATGTGGCATCATTTTAGAATGTAACTGATCCATAATGAAGATCAATAGCAGCCTGGAAAGTGGGTAATTCTGGTGTGCTGTGCTCTTGTAATAGCCTAAGAGAGTATGTAACAAACCCATTTAAACATTACAAACCCAGTTTCTAATGGGGGTAGGTAAGTTGTGAGAAATCTCGAATATCTCAGGCATTCTGACTTGATGCCATGTTTGTTTGAGAATGAGATGAAATAAGTGTTCGGTCTTGATCAGTTTCAGTTCTGCTCATATGTCAAGCAGAAAATAATCTACAATGTGCTCTTTAATGGAATGATGACCTAGGATGTTTTTTATCTTTTCCATATGTTCCATATTTCTCTTACAGCAATATATTTTAAAATACGTAAATTTGATAAATTAGGCCCTGAAGAAGTTTTTTGACCTTACAATATATGTTTTCCAGTCACAGGTGTTTCAACAGCTTCATATTTCCCAAATCCAGATGCTAAGAACTCCCAGTGTTCAGATCATGGGCTTTATAAAATTTGGCAACAGATAATAGATCAGACACCTGTACCACAGAGGTGTGCAGACGTGTTTGTTAAATGTATACAAGTGCTTTCTGGCTGGGTGTTCTGTAAATCATGGTGTCACAGCTATTTTTATATTATAATGCCATTTTTACTTTCAGAATGGGACAACTTCTTGAACAAACTGAAAAGATTTGTCTTTTTAGCTGTGTTTTGATGCCTGAATAGATTACAGTAATTGCCCAATGTAAAATCAGTTGTGTTTTGAAAACATTCATACACCTTCTGATAGAAGCATGTTGTTAAGCCATTTGGCAGCACTTTGCTTCCCTGCCTGAACGTATATTAGATGTGAAGACCCATGAAAAATAAACTATGAACCCCCCTTTGGGGTGTTACCTTAAGGTGTCTGCATGACCATCAACAAGCACTCAACGACTGAGTTCCCCAAGCTCCCCTTGAAACTCCATGAGCTTTGTCTTGAAGTTAAAACTTTCAACATCCCAAGTCCAAGAGATTCAAGCAAAGCAAAGAAAATTGCAGCATGTTGTTGTAACTCTTGTACAACAAAGTACTGTCTCCAAGTGTAGCATGTGACAGAAGTAGGGGGGTGGAACTAGATGATCTTAAGGTCCTTTCAGACCCTAACCATTCTATGGCTGGGGCCGCCGAGATCTTCCCTTCGCGGCCGCTTTCGGCCCCGGCGCCCCGGCGTTCCGGCCCCGGCTCGGAGCGCGGGCGCCCCCAGCGGAGCAGCCGGTGGCGGGAGGGATGCGGAGCGGGACGCTCCAAGCAGATGCTCTGGGGCGGCAGCGGTTGCCAGGCACGTTTTAATGATGTAGCGCTTTAGAGCGGCTCAGGGAAGATCACCGCTACCGCTCCCGCTTAGAACAATTATAGCTGTTACTCCTCTTAGGAAGGATTTAGTGTTGTCGTGTACGCTTCTATTTTATGAGCCAGTTTGTCATCGCCTATGCTGTTTTAATTGAACTCTTGCATTGGTGGAGCAAACCGTTAATGTACTGTAGTGCACTTTTACAATTTCTTCTTAAATACTTTCCCCACTGTTTCGACGCCTTCCTTCGAGTATGACATGAAATAACTGGCTTTGTTGTTGTCGTTGTTCATGAAATAACTAGCTTTGTTGTGACAAGAGATTCTCAGAAGGGCAGCATTCTGGCTCCTCTGCTGCCGTGGAGTGTGCTAGCAATGCCTGAAAGCTAAGTAAATCAGGAAGATGCACGACTGTAAATCTCAGTGAGGAATCACAGTCTTGTCTGGCAGGGTCATAGTAAAAAGTGCGGGATAAATGGCTGAGTACCTGCTGTTTATCCTTTGCCCACCCCTTCATAAGTACTGAGGTGGAAAGGAAGCAAAGGTTATACTATGGATGAAACCACTTCAGTGTGAGCGACGTGCGTAGTCTCAGGGAATTGGATACTTATGGCTGCATATCCTTTTCTGGGGCTGCTGCCCCATCTAGTGGCACTTCTGTGAAACGGGTGCAGTGAGGGGAAACGAGGTGCTCGCTCCTCACAGGCCCAGTTACCGAGTGCAGGCCCAGGATTTAAGCGTAGATTTGGAAACAAGGGAGTGCGACCCATTGAAGTTTGAGTGTATCTATGCCCATCAATGGGTGACATAATTACTTTTTCTTCAGATGTTCCCACCAGTTTTAATAGAGAATAGTGGCCTTTAAAGACAGGGAAGCTGCCCTATGTGCTGGGAGCTTTGTAGGCGTGAGATTGTTTCCCGTAAAATAAGAGATGAAGTCAGCCCGAACAAGTAGAACTAAATCTGGAAAGGAAAATTCGATTGCTCTAGTAGATCATGCAGTAATAAAGATGTATTTTGGAGGCTGGGGTGCTTTCTTCAGTGCTATGCTTACATTCTCCCTTTAAAATACCATTTCTCTGACAGCCCACAAACTTCTAAATTGATCTGATTACCCATATCTTTGATATAAAGCTTTTAAATTTCACTTCTGTTGCTGAATCTGTATAAAGATTGCCTTGATGTATCTTTGTTTTCATAGCAAGGTGCTGTAATTAAAAATACAACACTAACAGTTCTGTTTGGCAAAGGTTTTGTTAATATGAAAAACGAGACCCTGGCTCCTGTGCAGGGATACCAACAACATGGGTGAGGTGCTAGTAACGTTTTAAGTGAGAAAGCTCATACAGAAATGTTCTTTTCCATTTGAAGAGCCCACAGACTGTAATTTTAGTTGTGGTGGCTGAACGAGTATAACAGATATCCAGATGGTGTAAAAACAATAATTAAATAACATCTGACCTTGATTGTCCCTATAGAAACTTGCATATACCAGCAGATATGTCTTCCTTCTCTGGCTGTGAAATGCAGGAGCTCAGATGCTGGAGATCCACAGGATCCTTTGATAGTAAATCTGTGAAATATGTTTTTATATATATATAGAATCATAGAATCATAGACTAATTAGGTTTGGAAAAGATCTTAAGATCATCTAGCTCCAACCCCCCTGCCATGGGTAGGAACGCCTCACACTAAACTGTGCCACCCAAGGCTGTGTCCAACCTGGCCTTGGACACTGCCATGGATGGAGCATCCACAGCTTCCCTGGGCAACCCATTCCAGTTCCTCACCACCCTAACAAACAGTAAAGAATTTCTTCCTTAGATCCAATCTAAACTTCCCCTGTTTAAGTTTTAATCTGTTACCCCTTGTCCCATCACTACAGTCCCTAATGAAGAGTCCACCCCCAGCATCCTTATAGCCCCCCTTCAGATACTGGAAGGCTGCTACGAGGTCTCCACGCAGCCTTCTCTTCTCCAGG
>JANHGB010021520.1:10562-21494 GCA_026283785.1 Coracopsis vasa | reverse complement strand
ACATTAGGAAGAAATTCTTTACTATGAGGGGAGTGAGACACTGGAACAGGTTGTCCAGAGAAGCTGTGGCTGCCACATCTGTGGAAGTGTCCAAGGCCAGGCTGAATGGGGCTTTGAGCAATCTGGTCTAGTGAAAGGTGTCCCTGCCCATGGCAGGGGGTTGCAAGTAGATAATCTTTAATGTCCCTTCCAACTCAAACCACCCTATGAATGTTCTACGAATTTTTAGCGCTATATTAAAGCACAAAATAGTGTGGGTGGTTGCAGGACACTTCCTAAAAGCAGGCCCTGCATATGAGCGTGAGGAAGAGAGTGGGAAAGAAGGCTCTGATGCCATTTCTGGGTAGCAGGAAGATCATGGTTTTCTCCTGTGACTGTATTGTCACCAGCCCTATAAAACCTTCCATCTGTGGTGTTTAAGTCTTCTCACAAGATTGGGGGGGGTTTCTTGGTGGTTTGTTTTTTTGTTTGTTTGGTTTGGTTTGTTTTGTTTTATGTTTTGTTTTGGGGTGGATTTTTTTGGGTTTTTTTTTGTTGTTGTTGTTTTTTTTCCCCTTTTAAGCTGTGTTGTTGCTGAGACTTTTCTAGTCTTTTTATTTCAACATCCTGAGGGAGATGTTGAATGTATTGTTTTTCTTCCTAGAGCAAGCTTTTTGTATGCCTCAGGTGGATACTATGTAGGTGTCCAGCTGAGACACAGGTATGCAGGGATAGTTTATCCTTTGATCACTATTCCCCAGCCTGGAAAGGCGTTAACAACTTGAGGTCAGGTAACAACCAATGCAGTGTTGAAGAGGTAGATATTAGAGGTTTCAGAAAAGAGATTAAGAAATTCTGTATGTAGTGACTGACTTTCACAATGGGCAAGTTCAAAATTTGGCTAGCATGAGAGCACGTATGTTATGAAACATGATCATTAAAAGATATCTAAGAAGTGAAACTGGTATCTCTATTCACCACGTCTTTTATCTCCGTCAGTTGCTTTTTTAGAGACTGTTCTTTCATAATTCTTGTTCCCAGAATTTCTTGCATATTTATGGAATTCAGTTGTTGCTTTCTGGTTGTATCAGGGGTGAACTGAATGTTTGGGGTTTTCTCATGACTACTTCATCTTTCTCTTTAATTGGGATCATTTATGGGTGAGAGGCTTAATGCCACTCTTCTTTTATGACCAACCACTGAGTTAGTATGGAGCTCAGCTGGAAAATTTTAAAATAATATTATTCTTCTATAGCCCTGGGAAGATGCATAAATATCTACTTTCATTTAACTGAAGTTAATTGCAAATACATGTGAGAAAGTAAATGCGTGGCTAAAGTTAGGTTAAACGTTAAAGCATGAATCACTTAAAAGGGCAGCTGTTGAAGCTGTGTGCATTTAAACTGTTTATGGAATTAAGAGTTTTTAATAAATTGGAATAGTTTCTGAATAAACCTATATAACAACAATAAATTGTCAATGATTCCTAGTCATTCAAAATTCACTTTGCTTTTGCAAGTTTTATGTCCTACTGAAACATCTAGCTCCATCTAGTTTATTCTGCCTGTCTCTGCATATACAGCGAGACTTTTTTGTCACACAAAGTAACGTATATTGGTTTTCTTAGTTTAACACCTGTAAGTACAGTCAGCAGTATAATCAACAGTAAGATTATTCATCTGGCTTTATTGTGGGATGCTCTTGTTTGTGTAGGAGGAAAAAAGCTTTACTGAATTGATTGATCCCAAAAGTTTATCCTTGCTCTTTCTGCAGTATTGTTCCCCTAAGTCAGAGATTCGCTTAAATATTGGAAGAAAAACTTCACTTTAGTCCTTCAGGCTGTGTCCCTAAATGCAATTTGACAGAAGAGCTGAAACAAACAGGGCGTAAGCAGCTGATGTGCAGAGGTCTGTTTGTAGCACCTACCACACCAGTAATCATGTCCTTTCTTTCTTGTCCTTTATTCATTGTTTTCTTCATCTTTTGTAAAAATGTAGTTGTATGTTAATTTGGGAGTCTTGGCGTGTCTGTCCAGGAGGCATACCACAGTAAGACCCCATCATTATGTTGATGACAGAAAATAGCAGTCAGGCTTTTTCAATAATCAACTATTTCCTTTTATAAATGTCTGTTCTGGTTTGTTATCAAAGGCAGTTTTGGCTGAAGAATGAAAAATTTCCACATTCTCTGAAATGAAATGATGTCCAGGGATTTGGGGTATGGGATTAAACAGGGGAGTATAGCTTTGCATTGAGCAATAGAGTGGGAGTTATTCCAGCTGAAAAACATTATTGTTATGGATATAAAGGGCAACATTCACATGGTCCAGCAGAAGCGATCAATGGCAAAAACATCCATCTCCTTCAGCCCTCTTACTTTAGCTGTGCAGACAGCTAATAAGCAGAATTCTTGGTAGATACTTTTCATATATCCGGGCACCCCAGCTCTTTTCCTCAGTAGAGTTGTGCCTGTCATGGATTTTAGTGATGAGGTGCGAGGACTTGAAATGGGGGTTCCTTCTGTAGAAATCCAGGCCTTGCTTTTGACTCCTGTGAAGCTGTTTGGCTGGGGCATGTCATAAGCTGATTGCTGGACAGCTGACTGGGAAAGCCTTTGTGGGTACCAGCTTCTTGATCACTTGTTGACCTCTCAGGAGTTTGTTGGACCATGAATTAAATTGTGATCAGAAGGGAAGACAGCAGCATGCCTCCTTCTATGACCTTGGCTGCTTCGAACCTGGTGTCCTCCTGCTACCAGAGGTGAAATGCCAGGAATGTTCTCCCATGGGTGGAAGATAGGAATGGCCACACTTTCTGTACATCTTCCTGGGGCTCAAAATTCAGGGATACCGATCCTGCTTGCCTCAAAACTGAGCCACTCTTTTCTACTGCTTGACCTTGAGAAATCGAGTGATCGCTGTGGTTGTTTGCTGCAACATCAGAGGCTTTCTACCCAACTGACTGATTTTGCTATTTGTGTATTCAAATTGAGTGCAGCAACCCTCTGAATATGGTTCCTCCCATCTGCCCTTTTGGGAGACATTTGGATAAATCAATTGAAGTGACCAGAGCAAATTGTGACAATGTTAGGGGGGTTTGGTTTGGGTTTTGGTTTTGTGTTTTGTTGTTTTGTTTTGTTTGGTTGTTTTTTGGGTTTTGTTTTTTTTTGAAGAAATTCGGAGAGAAAGAACTAGTAGGGAAGAGAAAACTGGATGGGAAGTCTGCAAACGGCAAACACCACAAGCTCCTCACTTCAAAACTTAAATGGCAGCATTTTTGACAGCTACCACATATGCCATTCAAGAAGCTCATATCCTACATGGCATTTAAACAGGACTACAAATAGTCATGAAACAGGGAGGCAGGACTTCGAGTAGTATGTCTGAAAGGTCCGACAAAGCAGCTACTCATTGTCACAATCCAGAAGAACCACCAGTTTCTGCAGGAACTCAGGAGAGGGGAACAATCCTTACTGCTTTGGTGTTTATTCTTCCTTTGTGACAGACCCTAAATAATGAAATCTCTCAAGCTGAGGTAGAGTATGTACTGACAGTTGTATATAAAATGCAGTGGACTCTAAATACCTTATGAAAATTAATCTGCTTCCAGGCCTTGCCAATCGTACAGATGCCAGAGCATTGGGGATTTCTTGAACACTTTCACGTTTGCAGTGTCTGCAGCCAATATATCTCCTGATGCTTCTTACAGTAACAGTACTGTTGGGGAGTGATATATTGGATGAGGGCAGTTAAAGCCAAACAAGTGCTGTGCATGGAGATATAAAATGCTGGAATTATGTAAGGATGGAGCTATTTGCAATGTAGTCTGATTCAGATTTTTGGTAATCGGTGAGAAAAAGAAAGGCCATTAGCAAGGTAGCAATTCATACATTAGTGTGTACATGAGATCTGCCTAGGCAGGCGCTGTGACACGAACTGGCAGGCGTAGTCAAAATTCTGTAGTGAGAATGGTACTGCAGTGTTAGGTCCATATCATTGTTCCAGTTCCTTACAGCACCTGAGAAACCCTCTGCGGCATGATAAACTTGGCTTTTCATGATGTAGGCTGAGCTGGGGACCTGAAGTTCATGAATCAGTGTAGTATCCTTGAGGTTGCTGTCTAATTGCTTGCCCCGTGTGATCCTTGCATGAGCCTGCATTAAGCCTGTTGATGTCATGTGTGGTTTCTTGAATATTCCATCCCAAACCTATGACCTTACATCAGGAAGCTGCACCCTTCACACTGGTACAGCTAGCCTTTCTCTCGCATTTATGTGTGGGGCTCCTGCATGGTTTGAGATAGTGTAGTCTACGTGGAGCTGTGGCAGAGGAGCCCTGAATGAGATGGAGAGAGCAGTGCTGGCCAGCATGAACTGTAGAGCCAGTTGAATGGCAAGTGCCTGGCTCCTCTGCAACAAGACATTGTTCAGGTCACAGGCTGGGCATGATGCAGTGCTGCCTCCTTGTTTCTGAGTAGCTAATGCTTTTGTGATGGAGAGCCGGTTAGCCAGTGTGCCTGTGTATATGGTGTGAGTCTTGCATTGGATGGGGAGAGTCTAGCTTTGGTATTTATACCACAGCAAAGTAAAACTGAGAAACCTGCCAGTCCCTTGCAGTTTGAGTTGCATGTGCTGGTACTTATAGGAAACCCACTTGAAGAACCTGCTCTCCTGTGATAGTGCTGCTTTTCTGCTAAAGCCATTCAAACCTGTGTGGACCATGGAAGCAACTTGATGTGAACTCCCTTAGTATTTTTTATTAATACTGAAAAATCTTTCAGCTGTGACTAGCTTCTAAGGCAAAGAAGGCCTATTTTGATCAGTTGTATTTGGCCTCTGGTAGAACAAGTCAAAGAAATGTACTCAGTGTTAATTTTGGTACTGAGGCATATAATCAGTGTATTCTTCTGCGCCATGTGCTTTTAGTTCAGTCCATTATTTTGATGTCATGCCATCCTCAGAATGGTTGATCTTTGGTTATTTCTTTTTGATTTGCCTCTTTCTACAGGAATCGCAGCAAACCTGAAATTAAACTAGCCCTCTGTAAGCATTTTTTTTTTTAAATGTCTAACTTTAAGGGAAGACTCGATTTGAATACTGTTTGAAGTAAATTGCTTGGACCTCGCAATTGCAAGTTACCAAAGTATTAGGGGATGCTGTCTTTCTTATGAAAATAAAATCAAACTGGTTTATAGCAGCAATTTATGATACAGCCTTTAATTATGTCATAGCTCTCTCTCTTTCTATCAAAAAACAAAGAAGCAAAAGACTTTCAGCTGAATGAAGGAGAGGAAAGAGACATAGTTTGAAATGAAATGTTGTTCATACATGGGTAAAACCCGATTTTTCAAGCTAATTCCTTTATTATTTGGCACATATCCTAAGTGGTTTGAAAAATTGTCCAAAATCAAGTATGCCTTTTACATAAGAGTACCACACCCAGTATAACCAGTTTTAATGAATAAACAGTGACTCACAAATCGTAGACATTGTTTGAAGATGTAATATCTCTGGGTGGGATTTACTTTGTGTTAGTCAGGTTCTTAAAAGTCAGGGAACTCCGAGCCAGTCCATGGCTTCCCATTTTTATGGGGTTTTTTTGATACCTAGATCCTATGCAGGCTGTAATAGTTACAGCTGAGCTTGATGCCTTGCAGTGAGTATGAGCTGGATGAAAGTGCATGCTGAGAGAAGTCCTCCCTCTCTGTACAAAAGAAGGTTTTAAAGTTGAGTGCTTACTTTTATGACCTCAACAAATTCAAGGTGTTTTGCAACTTGGGAAATGTTTTGGTTTCAAGCAACCGCTGTTAAATTGTTCTTTGAGAATACTTCTTAACTACTTAATTATTAGTTATCCTTTAAAAGTCAGTATTAATGAAACCTAACTTGGCAGTACCAACGCTTTTATTTTAGTGTCAACAAACCACGTAGTCGCCAAAATCTGTTGGTCACAAGATTGGTCTGCCAGCTCCATCCTTTGTATCAAATCAGTGTTGATTGCCACAGTGGCTGCACAAATAACTTAGTCCAAATGCTTCCAGTGTAATGTCCTCTAATTTTATTTTAAGAGGTCTGCAAATGTAATAGTAGCATTTACAACCTTGTACTCCAGTTGGATTCTCTTGTGGTTCAAGGATGGCTTGTAGTTACTTGAGGTCATGTGCTGAAAGACTTTGTAGCAGTCAAAAATGTTCCACACAGGCACACGCTTCTTGACTTCTTGAGAATAATTTCTGGGGAGTGACCTCCTTAGCTGCATGCTGCAGTTCTAGGCTTTTTTTTTTTAGGGTGGATGGGCCCAACTGTAGGTGAAGGAAACATCTTGCTATCTGTTGCGTGCATGACTTACAAGTAAGCGGTCTATATAAACCCGAACACTTGGACTGTGTAGTCCTGCAGGTGTCAGCAACAACTCCAGAATGAGAATAACTTTTGGACTCTGAGAATTGATTGGGGTTTGAAATGTAGCCATAAAACTAGACCCCAGTCCTACAGCTCCTATTACAGTACAGTTCTGCTGTATGACATGCAGACTTCAAGCTTCTAGCTTGTAGAGTGAAGGGTTTAATTTATAACCCATATCCTCTATTACCTAGGAAACACAAATATTTATGCTTAAACTTTCAGAGCTGTTATGTTACATTGGCTAGTTTCCTCAAAATTGCTATCACTGAATATATGAATTTAAAAGCAAAGGGCCATATTTTGAAATGAGGGTAATTTTCAGATGCCGTGTTTGTGATTCTTGAAAATCATATTGCTGAGATGCAACATCTACTCTTCTGTTAGAACAGAGTGTTATAGGAATATTGTATAAAACACAGTTCTCCCAGGGGAAGCGATAGCAGCCTTTGTTGTTGTTTAAAGGTGGTTTGTTTTCTTTTCTCTCCCCGAATTTTGATATTTTTTTTTTTCTCACCTTGAGTTGGTGTGCTATCCTTCTTTCTCTATTTGTTAAATCCTAGAAAAAAAAAACAACAACCCAAACCTTAAACCCAACAGAAGGTTTTTGTGACATCTAATTTTGTCCTCAATAGGGAGATGGCAGTTACAGCTTTTGAATTAAAAGATAACCTACTTTAAAACTATGAAGTTACAGTATTTCTAATGTTAGTATATGTGCCTTTTGCAATTTGATAAAAATAACAGGGTGGTAATGTAATAAGTCCTTAAAGAGCTACATCCTCTCCTTTTGCTCTTTCACCAGGCACAGCTCATTTGTTTCACTACTAATTTCTTTAATTACTGTGGTAATCAGTAGCTTTGGTCTGGATGCGTGCAGGTTCCACAGCACCTTAAATTGTGTGCCTGTGGTCCTGTACAGTGTCAGGGATGGTTAAGATCCCCAAAGGGAGGTTTGTAATTAGTTGGTGACTGAACCTGGTGACCTCTAAGTTTGAATAAATGCCCTTCCTAGTGTTTGGTTTCTATACTCAACTGGGATAAAACCCTCTTTTGGACTGTTTTAGGAATATTGGCCTATTTGCTAACTTGTCCGTGGGTTACTAATTTGGGTGTTTAGAAGAAAACTGCCAAATTTGGTCCCTTCAAGGGGGGATCTAGTAGGAAGAATCCAAGTGAGTTTAGACATGAGCAGGGTGATGTGTTGGTGGTCTCGTTTGAGATGGAGTTAATGCCATGAGCAAAATTTTTTTTCTTGTTGGAGAGCAACTTTGCTGAATACATGTAGGCAATGCTTTTGACATTGGGTACCTTGTCTTTTATAAGACATTATTCTTGTTCACTGCTTTTCACTTTGAATATAAAAAGTAGTCCCATTAATGTAGTCCTAGCACTTGCCAAGAAATGGGAATTGATGTGCACGTGGTAATACAGACTTGCAGAGTGGTTCCTTAGTCACATTGCCTTAGGTGCAAGTGGCAGGAAAAAAAAAACAAACCAAGCCAAACCAAAGAAAACCCCAAACAACCCTATTAAAATACTTTTGTGCTGGATATGCGTATGCGTGCTGTAACATGAAGCAGGAGATAAAAGACTCTTCTCTCTTTTGCACTTACGCTTCAAATTTATGTCTTTCAGTTTGGCTGCTATTGCTTTAGGAAATGACAAGTATTCCCACAGAATGTAGCTGAAGATTGATTTACACTGGGGGAAATTACTTGAAGATGTTTGATCTGACTTCTTTTGAGGCATAAAGACCTATGTTTTAAATACTTCTTTCTTTTGAAATTAGTATGAGAAAATAATAGTATGAACTAAGTGTTGAATTGAAAAGTTTTGTTGGTTTTCTTTTGGGTTTTCGTTTCTTTGTTTGTTTTAAGTACTTAGATGCTCTGGCTAGTCCTGGTTTTATGTGCAGGTCCAATTAACTCTCAATTCTTATTTTTATAGACAGTTACTGGGAAAAGCTTTGGAACCAAAGACTTTCGAGCAGCTCTGGAAAATGGTGTCCTGTTGTGCGAGTGAGTATTGACTTACCTATATAAAAATCCTTCAGGCTAACATGAGCTGTCAGCTTTCCTTGCTGGCCTCAGACTTTTTTTTTTTTTTTTTTTTTTAGGTACCTAAAGTGTTTTGTAATAAGTCATTTATTTTTTCTTTTAATACCTGTTGTTTACCCTGGAAAGGAAGAACAGCTTTCACACATTCTCTTTCTAGATATACATGTTCCATGTGCTGTCCCACACACTTCTTCGTGTGTTACTGCGAGGGTCGTGCTGATCCCCTGGCCAGTTGATTGGTTGTATTGGTCATAATTCTCATGGTATCACTGGGCTTTATGATCAGCTTGTGCAAGGTGGTGTGGCTATGGCTGGGATCAAAGCACTCACCCCTATATACCCACTGTTGTTGTTTTGGTTTAGGTTTTTTTCCTCAGTCTCCACCCCCTTGAAATAGATAATTGTAAACACTTGTGTTCCGGTTCTAAAATTCTGAAAACTCTCTATTCCTACCAGAGGTCTTTTTACACTTAAATTATTTTTTCTTTACATTTCTGATTTGAACCTTACAAAACTGTAAGTTTAAGATAACAAGCAGGCATTTGATCTCATATGTTTGTTACTTACTAATATTGCTCTTATGGTTCAATCCAAGTATCTCAATAATGTAGAATCTATTAGATGTCATTTGGCATACTTTATAAAAACATACTTAAAAACCAAAACCAATGAAAAAAGCAAACCAAACACTTTAGGATGATAAAAGTAAAGGGACTGGGTCTCAGTGTAACATAGAAATATGTTGTCACGTGTGTGAACGTGCAGTCCAGGTTTCAGTACTTTCTGGACTGACTTACCTGTTGCTTTCAGGAACAAACTCTGACTTCAGCTGTTTTTTGAGTGCTTTCTCTAAAATGCTTCCTTGTGCTTTTATATTATAGGCTTGGCAGTAATGGGACTTGTCTGGTTTCGTTGGTAGATTGAGTCAGAGGTGTAGTATGTCCACTTGCCAGGTCTCCTCCATGTATCTGTAACTGGTTTTGTACTTACTGGAACTGGTTTCCAGGACTGAAAGTGGTGCTAATCCCTTAGTATTTTAAGGAATGGCAGGTGTAAATGTCATTTAGAACACCAGTGTTAGATAAATCTTGTTAGAGAACTACCTGGGTCATTTAAAAATTCTCAAATCTCAGAGCAACTCTTAAAAAAAAAAAAAAGTTCAGCCTGTTTTTTTTCTTTTCTAGTAAAATAACCAAAGCAAATGCAAAAGGACAACATTAGTGCATTTTCCCTACTGTGAATATAATTGTGTTTTCCTGTCCTTGACTTTATTTTTTGCTTTGGGCCCTTTGTCCACCTAGTCTACCTTGCTAGTTGTCTTTCCTAGTTAACCAAGTCCCCATATCACAATGATAATTTGGGATGATGTTACAGAAATGGATGCTGTATTTCCATTACTTGTGTAATGAAATGTTAACTAGACTGGATGTGGTAACAAAAGTAATTTATACTTTTAATAAGAAGATATTTCTTCAGGTATGTATTTAGTGGCATGTGTGTATTGTATTCAGCTGTAACTTTTAAACAGTGTCTTTAAGAGTTGGTAATGAACTGATACATTCTAATCCCCTGATAACTTCATTGTTGACACTTATTTGGCAAACAAATAAAAGCCTCCATCTGCCAAATGCAAATCAGTTAAATTTATCTGTAATTAATAGCCATATGCAAGAAAATCCTCCTGTAATTCCTTCAGCGAGCAGCTTGCCTTAGGAGACACGCAACTTTCTTTAAAGAAAAAGATGCCTCATTATGTTGCACTAAATCATATAGCTGTCCTCCTGTGTCATAATTTTAAATTCGATGTACTTGAAGTACAAGGAGAAGTGATTTTCATAGAAACTCTGTGGAAACAGAAAAGAACAAGATGAGAAAGATTTTCAGATGTCCAATTTTCACCAAAGTCAATAGAGCACAACATCATTGCAACAACTAGACATGACATTGTCCATTTTTCCTTGGTTCACCTGTGATATGGCTAATTTAGTGTCCATGGATATATTATCTCTGGAGGTGGTATATTTGACTTAAAACAGCAAATATGCATTTTGAAGATTTTTTTAAAAAAAGGGGGGGGGCACCCTCCCCCATAATTTTTTGTTTTAATTTCACCTCAACTGATCGCTCTTTTTTAATAAATCATTAAATACATTGTGCTTACTAAATAACTCAGTCAATGCAGTTGAAAAATCTCAGGACCTGTAGCCATTATTCTTCTTCTGCAGATATTTCTATCCTCCATTCTAGTGTATCTAGGTAAACTCTGTTCTTTGTGTTTACTTTCCAAATACATTTGCTGCTTGAGCAAGAAATGTTTTTTTCCCATGTAAAGGTACACACATTAGGTCCTGGCTCTGCACTGGTGTGGGTAGATCACAAAACCTTACTGAACGTTTGTGGGTTAAAGGATCTAGCCAGACGAGCAGCAACAGGAAGAGCGAGCAAGTCTAAAATCCTTAAAGGTATGCAGGAAGACGAAGTCTTCAGGGTGTCC
>JANHGB010021520.1:0-10514 GCA_026283785.1 Coracopsis vasa | reverse complement strand
GAACCACAGTATTTCCCTACCTGCATGACTGAAAACCTGAGTATAAAGGTGAAACGAATCCTGTGCCTCATCCTCATCTTAAGACAAGGTGTGCATTTGGACTCCTGTATTCAAAAGTGATGCATTAGTCTGTGCTATCTATCTTCTCAGTTTAAGTATGGATTTTATATAAAGTAAGAATGACATGAGACACAACCTCTTCTGGCTGAGACTGAAAATGACTTGCATGTGTAAATTGTATATGCCCAAAATGACTGTTGCACACACACTGGGCTTGATAGCATTATGAAAACTGAATTAATTTCTTATATGTACAGGAATATCAGTGCTTTCACACTGAAATCTGAAAATTAATATTCTGATATATTTTTGACATCATCTGCATCAGAACTTTTATGTGAAGTAAATGTTTAAATGGGAAATCTGAGTCTGATTAACATCACCACCCATGCAGTAGAAACACAGATCCATTTCTGCCTACGCCTACCCAGGCATTTTCTTTTCTTTCTCACTTTGCCACTCTGGGTTCTTTGTGTGTGTGTGGCATATCCCATTTTTGCTTCTGCAGTCTGCTGTTCCTTGTCACTTTTTGGAAAACTGATTAAAAAAAAACAAAAAAACAAACCCATAACTAGGGTGCATTAATAGGTTCAGATTTACTTGGTTCAAATCGTGTAACTTACAACTATATGCAAAGTATTTCTTAATAAGTATTTTATGCTCATGCTCAAATAAAGTTGATTTACGTAACAGAAAATCATATGACTTCTTTTTTTAGTTTGATTAACAAGATCAAACCTGGCATTGTTAAGAAGATCAATCGCCTGTCAACTCCAATAGCTGGCTTGGTAAGTAATGTCATCAAATATAATATCTGGGGTATGGCGCCAAGGCTTTTAATGAGCGCTCTCTTGCCTATTGTTCTTATATGGTCTTGTTACAAAAACCTAGTAAGTTTTCAAAGTTTTACCTTCATTTCCATTTTTGTTTAAAACTGTATCATTAATATGTTGTCTTAGACTGTAGATTCTGTGATTTGGGTCTGTAACTTTAATTATCTTGTTGCTGTGGGAAGCTTCATTATCCCCAGATGTATAAAGCACTGATGGCTCCTGTGCACAAACCTATCTAGCGTTACTTGTCTCTCTTTAAAGGCCACCCTCCTGTTTTATGTTCACAAGCCACTTCAGATGTCTCTTTATTAGGGAATGGTCAGATTAGGTAATGTTCTGTGTAACTGGAGTATTTTTAGAATGTGCTTCTCCCCACCCACAGCAAAGCTTAAGTTGTATTAAAATAACTCCGATGATGCAAAGATCTCACTTCAGGCTTCACTGGAGGAAATTGCCAGTGTTTTGGCTATAAATCACATTGGTGGGGGAGAGGGAGGAGATACATGTAACCATTTTCACAGGAAATTCAGATTTCCAGTGCGCTATTTGACAAATTTGTTGGCTAGAGGCTGTAGGAGAAATTTTGTAACCATTTAGCATCAGAAACCTTTTTGTGCATAAATAATGCAATGAATTTTTGTATTTCTTCCCCCCACCTCCGAAAGCCTTTTTGGCTATTCATGTTGCTAGGATATCTAGGCCATTTCGTCTTTTCATGAGAACTACTGGTCCCATCTTAAAAGACCCAAGGTGAACAGGGACATACATAATTCCTGTAACAAATGGAGGATCTCACATTATGGTAAACATGCAGTCTTAACATTAGGGAAAGTTACCTGATGTCTTAATATGAGTAGAATGCAAAACATCGCTGGATATTTTTATTGTTGGTTCAACCCATTAGAGCATAAAAAACCATCTGGTTTTGCTGGTCAACTTCTCGTTAGAAAATAAGTGTAATTAACTTAGCTGGAGGTTGCAAGATTGGGTTTAGTTGCCATATATCATTGCACAAGCTGAGAATGTGTATTTCCACATCAAATGAATGTAGAAAGTGTTAGTTGCTTTTGTCCCAGAAAAGCTCAGGGTATTAGGCTTGTGAATAATGAGTGCTGCACATTCTTTTCTTGTGAGGTATTGTAGAAAGAATTCAAATGAAACCAAAATTATTCTGGGAGGACATCGCAGTTTATTCTATAAGCAGTTTGATTGCCTAAATGGCTTCTGAAGTAGCCATTTGATCCAACACAGAAAACCATAAGCTAGATTTCATTTTTGTGGTGACATAAGTGTTGTCTTGAATCATAACTGCAAGAAGTCTTGGGCTTAATGCCTTTTTTTTGTTGTTTCCACATGCAGAAATTTGGAGTATTTATTAGGTGTGTCATTTATATCTTACTTGTAGTGTATTATTGTTCGTTCAAGTTGTTTCTCGTCCTCACAAGTCTTCAAAAATAAAGGGAAAGAGAGGTGAATGATTCTCATAAACCAAGATCATTCAGTAATATTGTTGTTAAAATACCACTTGAATATAGTAATTGAGAGTGCTGATGTTTTGTGTTAACCTGTGGAAAAGGTTTCTGATAAGTACTTCAGTTTCAGAAGATCATGGTTATGAGGGCCATAATGGGAGGGTTTCAGAAGATGGTGCTTACAATGGCAGTAGTGGGAGGGAAAATGTGTTTTCTCAGACTTGAGAGGAGCAGGCTCAGTTACACCGGATTTGAAGAGCCCAGCTTTCATCCTGGTGTGTAAAACTCAAACTAAAAATGACGGGGTTTTGCATTTATAGAAAAGCAAGTATTGATACCTGACAAGCTTGGGATACTGCAGCTGATGAACCAAAGGGTTTTGACATGGAAAGAGCTTGCGAAGGACTTATCTGGGGGGCTTGCTTGCCGTGTTCTGGAAATATTTTCATTGCTTCTAAGTTGCTTCTCCCACAGATCTGGTTCTAGAGTGTTTTGTGTGGCTTCATGTATATACTTTTGTGGCTCTCGCTTCTGCTGATTTCAGTGTCTTTCAATATTGCAGTAATTATTGCTCCCCACCAAGCCTTTATAAGACTTAGAAATAACTGTTGGTAGGGCAATTCTTCTTCTTTTCTTTTCTTTCTCCTCCCACCCCTCCCCCCCTCTTCCCCTAAAAGATGAACAGATGCTGCAATTTGAATTTGGGTCTTGCAAATCCTGTAATCAGAACATCTTTTGATCATGTTCTTTCTACAGCTTAAGTCATGATTTTGCTTAAAGTTCTTGGGGCGTGGTGGAAACAAAATGATTGTTTAGCAAAAGTAAACCCAAAGAAAACCTGGTTCTCAATAAATGTGGACTTTTCAGCTTGAGTCCCAGCATATGAGATGGTTAGATGGTTTGGATATGATCTCATGAGGGGGAGGACTTTGTGGTCTGACAACATCTTTTCCAGCAAGGCTCTGCTGAGTATTCTTGGAGGTGCATCTCTGGCTGCAGTGCCGTTCTTTCCCCAGAAACCTCATGTTTCCAACTCAATTGGCTGAACACAAAGAATCATAAACTGTGATGGAAGTTATAAGACATCACAAGACAGTGGGAAGATGAATGAGGTTTGTATACTGTATGTAAGCTCAGCATATCTGTCAGAATAATATACTGCTTATTTCTCGGGAGGAGTAACTTTATGCTGTGTAGGAAGGCAAAATTTTAGTTATAGTAAGTTTCCAGCTGAGCCCAGGTGGTGAAGCAAATTTGGAGTTAGAATCAGTATCTCCTTTGGAGAGTGGCAGCTGATGGGAGTCTTGCCTTGCAGTGTACTAATTTGGTCTTCTAAGGCCATCTATCTTTCCTTGCATCTCCGGTAAGGTGAAAGTGCAATGCTTTGCTCTGTGGCTGGGAAACATTTCATTACATCAGAGGCCTGAGGGATGAGGTCAAACCACAGGACAGAGTAGAAAGCCATTGGGATTTTAGAATTGTAAGTTAAACACTATTAGTGATAATTATTTTTTTTTAAAGTTGGTCCTGGATTTCAAAGAAGCAGAGATGTTGCTAACTCTGTCTCTGTGTGAATGCTGGATTAATATTAGCACCAAATGTCATATTCGTCAAGTTCTTCAGCTTTGCCAGAGAGGGGTTTTTTTTTGTGTGAGCTTTTGGTTCCCTTTCACACAAGAGAATAAAACTGCACATTTCTAGGCAGTCCCAGGTTTGAACATAGGCATCTGAAATACTGTAGAATGGGATGTTGTTGTTTTGTTTTGTTCTAGTGGGGAATTAATGTTCCTTTAGGATGAAGAATTGTCTTGATAGTTTTCCAGGCAGGATTTTTCAAACACTTATTTTTCTGGTTCACCAAGGCTCAACATGCCCTTCAGAAAAGTGCTATTCAAGCATCGTTCCCTCTCTTTAATGCAATCTAATGTAACATCACTACATTCTATAATTTACTTATTTAAAGTATCAGAAGGTATTAATTCCACTTGCACCGAGACAGCCACTTCAGACAGTGAAGGAGAACTACTTTGTTACAGAGGTCATTGGTGTGTGCCTCGTAAATGAGGAAAGTAGGGAATAATAAAGGTAAGAAGGGAGACATGGAAGAAAGCTGTACTAAAATGGAAAGGGAGATAAAGACAGGGGTGGATAAGATAGAAATGTTGCCATTAAAAATATTTTTCTGAGCCTTTGTGCCTAACACTTTGCAAACCATGGAACCGCCCTGGTACTTCCTTATCTCTTGTCATCAAGTGGAAGCTGGCCGAAATTTCCTTTTCTGTGGGAAAGTTTTCTTGACAGGGTTGGTTGTTTGTGATGCAGGAGAATGGTGTGCAGAGGACATTTTGACTTTATTATAGGACACTTGTAAAACAATTTTTGAGGTAAAATCCATACTTGCAAAGTGCAGATTTTGTTTTATTTAGGTCTTGGCTGTAAAGTTCTTTTTGTAGATTACTTGGAATCAAATTAGATGTGTTTTCCACGTAAATTTGAAAATATGGCAATATTAACATGGAAGGTTTTATTTTAATTAAAAGAATTCTTTTCAAAGTATATTTAATTGTGAAGTTCATTTCTTCATGCTGAAAATCCTGACTGTATATTTTTACCTCCTTCTGCTTAGTGTAGCCATTATATTGGTTCATGCTTTCTGTTTTCTTGCACTTTGTATTTTTTAAATTATTTGAATTTTTAAATAATCTTCTGCTCTGTGAATTTGACTAGTGTAGGCTACGTTAGTAATATTAACAGTAGCTTGTCTGGTATGGAAAAATAAGTATAAGAGAGCATCTCCTTTCTATCCTTCATGAAAAATCAGGAAGCACAAATACACAAATACATGGACTAATTTACATAAAAGCTACAGTTGCTTGCTTTGCTGTGAAACACCAGAAGACAAAGGCTCAAACCTGGATGGAATTGTTGGTAGTGCAGCAACTAACAGTGTCCAGAAATGCTGATAAGAAATAGCCTCATAAATTTTGGTCAAGAGCTGACTAGTGAGCTGATAACCATTTGACATATTCTGTTTGCTAGCCTGATGTTCTCTTTTTGTAGCCATGAGGGAGTAAGACTAAATGATGTAAACCTTCTGAAGGTTTTGAAGAGTACCAGAACACATGAAAGATGGGGATAGACTTTTTAGCAGGGTCTGTTGCGATAGGGCAAGAGGTGATGATTTTACGCTAAAAGAGGGGAGATTCAGGATGGATGTAAGGGGGACTATGTTTTTCTTACTTAACGGATTTTAGTGAAATTTTGTTAGTGCAATAAAAAATACAATTGGAAATTAGCACGTGACTTTTTGTTGTGAAATTCAGAAGTTTCAGTTGATGTTACTTCATACTGCTAAGCAGATGTTGCTTCAAATTTGGGAACACGATGGGCATGCAAACTGGGATGAAAATCCTGATTAAAAAAAAAAAAGAAAAATAGAAAAAAATGTTATGACTTTTTTTGGTCTTTGTAAAGTTATGGAGCATTTCAGAAACCTGATCATTATGGTTAAAATATTAAGAAAAGTCTTATCTTTTATATAAAAAATTTAAAAAATGTTACATCTTGGAGTACTTTGCAAAGAGTGCTTTACCATGGTTTCAGTTCTACAGCCGAAAATAACAGCGTATGGGTAGAGGGAGTTTTAGTGGCTTTCCCAAGGTCAGTCAAAAAGTCGGAGTATGGTAGGGGTTGACTCTCTGTCCAGTGCACTCACAAACTATACTGCAAAACAACAAAAAAATTAAAAAAAAACCCCAAAAGTCTGACTTTAGTTACGAGAACCTAAAGCAATAAATCAGCAAATGTCAGGAGTGATGCAAGACCTGATAGGAATGTATGTGGAACTATAAATCACTTCTAATACCCCTTCTACTGTCTTATGGGAAAGAGGAATGTGGCTTGTATGGAAATACCTCTTTTAGACAATTAAGAAAAGAGGATTGTGTGCTAGAAAGGAAGTATGGTTATTAATAGTTAGAGATGACATTGTTCTGTAGTCTTTCAGTGCCTGATAGTGGGAGTATGTAATCTCAGCAGTGGTTTACTGATGTTTTGTGGCCTTCTGCTTGAAAACATATGGTACATTTCAGCCTTAGCTCTCAATTTCCTTTAATTGTTTTCTGTTGCTGCCTAACCACTTTGAAATGTAGGGTGTGGGGAAAGAGGAGGTTGATGCAAACTGTTTGTGACATTTTTAGTAGCTGCTCAAGACTTCAATCAGGCAGAATGAAACCCAGACACTGGACTGAACTTGACGGGTTTTGGGTGGGAGATGACGAAATGAAATGTATCGAGGAGGCACAAGTGGGAAGAAATTATATCAGTACAGACCCCAAGAAATGAAGGTTCAACTACTTGCCCTGGTCTCTTGTCAGGGGACAGTCAGTGCTGTGCCTGTTGGTTGATCTCCATAAATCAAAAGTAGTATTTTGGGTAGGCTTTAAATGAGAGAATTTCTTCCAAGCTGGTGCTTACAGCATGTAACTGGGATGAGATGACAAAATGCTAATTAATTAATTTAAAAATGCTTGTAAACTAACTGTAAAGCAATAGGATGGGCAGCGAGAACTTTCTAATGTGGAAATTTTTCATCTCTTCTCCTGCTATGAACCAAAGCTCTGAGAAAGTATGACCTTTTTTTGCCTCAACTTGCCAGCACTTAACAAAATACGTAAATATGGTTGCCAAACAAACTGCAAAAAAATTCCATTTCTCAACTCAATCAGCTGTTGTCTGTATGCTATTTTTATTTCCTTAAATAACTGATGACTCTTTCTGTGTTTGTAAAGAAACATTCCTTCCTAACTGGAAAAGAAATGCCAACCACGTAGAACAGGTACACACCTTAAATCATGCTTGTGACATTTATAATCTGATTGCTCCTGCCTTTGCCAAGGAAGTGCAGTTTTGAGATTTCTTGCTGCAGTTGGTCTTTATCTGTGTTAAATCTTCCTGAGCTGGACGCTACAGTGGCTGGTTTGTCAGATATTCATTGGTGTGTAGTGCTTAAATTTTGTGGCAATTTCCAAAGAAAGTAGATGTTAATTGCAGCAGTGATAACTTTTTCTGTGCTTCGAGTGCTGGAGCTGTACAGCTATGCTACTGGCTCTTCTGTTTGGTATAAAATCCTTACACAACATCTTTTAACACCCGTCTGAACACCTCCATGCCTGTGTGCCTGTGTTGAATCACCCTCCTCCAGTGATGTGTGTAAAAAAGCAATTAAATACAATGCTAATACCAAATGCTTCCACATGCAGGGTGTTGAGCTGCTGCCTTCTACAGGGCATGAGGACAGGGAGCGACACGAGTTAGCCTGGCACTAATGCAGGAGCTCAGATGGGCTTCAATGCAGACCATCTCTGAACCTGCTCATTGATCTGAGTGTGCTGGCAGAGCTTCCCTTCAGCACAGGATAAGCCTGTGTAGGGCAGCAAAGATTAAATACAGTAGTAGGATCATAGCAAGGATTAAATACAGTAGTAGGAGGCTACTCTTCTTGTCTTCTTGAGACGCAAAAGATTTCTGTCTCTTGAAGGAAGCATAGTTAGAAGAAACATACCAATTCTCTTTTAGGAAGACCGCAATACTGAATCACAGTCTAAAAATCAGAGACTATGTGACTTGAGGATCTGAGGCAACTTGCTCTGTTTCAAGCCCTGTATGTGGAAGGACTGAATTTCACCTATATCAAATTGTTGACCTGTGTGAGCAAAACAGAAAAACTTGTATATACAACTGGCGGGGGGGAGAGAAATATGCCAAAACTCTGTGTTTCAAGAGCAAGAGGTCTTTACTTCTTTCATTGCTCATTAGGCTTCAGGGGAGTTTCACCTTTAAGTGGATTACTGTCATTCCAGTTCTGTGTAGTGGGGTGACTTGGCACTAGAGTATTTAACATGGTTTGCTTGTAAAGTCTGTTTTGTATAAACTATTTGAGGTGAAAAGCACATCACTTGATTTTAATTTTTTTTTTCTTGACTTTGACTGGAATGCAACTAACTGGTGGGAAAGTTAAGGCTTGTCTAAACACAGAAATGGCCTGGAATGGTTATTCCATATTGGCTTTCCAAGCCTATATGTTCTTTGTAGTAAGAATGCCTGCAAGGAGTGAACTAAAGTCACTTTGTCCGGCCCAAAATGGGATGAAGCTGTGAAGAACAGAGGGTGCCTGTGTGCTGTACTTTTACTCTTGTCCTTTCCAGCTGGCCTTATTTGGTAGCACCAACATCCCAGAAACACACCTGTGGTTTACAACCTGATATTCACTCTCTTAACAATAAAAGCCTTATTTGGTACATGTTGTTGCTGTAATACACGGCTGTAATGTCATAGCAAAGGTTATGCTGTAGCTGGGTAAAAGACACAGGCCTGAGAGGAATTTCAAGTCAATGAAGACAGTTGGTCCCTTGCTCTGTTGAACACCTTCAAAGCTGTCAACTTGGAAGTCTTGCTTCAGAAATGCCCCATTAATTTCTGTTGTGTGTTTCCCTTAATCCCATCACTCCTGTTGGAAGGAAACTGTTGAGCTCAGTGCTGCAAGAGGTTGCAGGCGATGAGATGAGCAGAGAGGTCTTCTGCCGGCCACTACATATGGTGGTGGGCAGTGCAAGGAGCTGAGGAACAAACTCTGGGGAAGATCCTTAAGTACACATGCTGGCCTTACAGAGGTCCATAACTGGCTGTTGTCATTGCAGACGGAATTGGGGTTTGGGGGATGGATGGCCCTTTTTGTTCAAAACCAGAATAGCTCTTATCTAATGCTGCTTCAGAATGTGGTTTCTGTAATGGCTGAACTCTGACACTCATGAATTGCAGTAGTGAAGGGGAATATTCCTCCTTCTGGCTGATTTACAGTTATCAATACTGGAAGCACTAAGATAATGAAAAAGCTTATGCATAAAGTTTCATTCCTGCATTCTGGCAGGAGGAGCACCTGCTTTTTGGGAGGAAATCTGGAAGTGAATCGTTAAAGCAGTTGGTGTCTGTAATCATGTGTAGAGCTGGGGCAGGAAATCCCTGTGTCAAGGATCACAGTAGTTTATTATTTCACCTAATGTGGAAAAACAACGAAGGGCACACAGAGGGGAGTGGCAATGCAATTAGCACCATTTCTGATCTTTGGCCAACATGGTGCTCTGTGCACTCTGTTATAGGTGGGATAACTTACTGAAGCCCTAAGGTAAGTCTTAAGTCAAATTATCCCTGCAGGATGATTGCTTTAATTATTATTTTTAGTTTTGGGCCCAAAAAGAGAGGGAAGAAAAAAGTGGTTTAGCTTTTCCACCTACTTCTCCTTCTCCTTTCAGTTCAAGGTCCAATCCATTAGCAGCCTCTGGAGAAATGAGGAGAGCTGTAGGAGCAGGGATCACAGTCTACAGATGGCATAAGTGGGTGATGGGTACTGAGCATCCCAGTGTGAAAGGCCAAGGAACTGTGAGTTCCTGGCTTCCAGGCCTGTGGTCACACCACAAGGCTGGCTCAGCCCCATACTTTGCTCTTGCCCTCACCCCTTCTGCCCCCACCCACACCCACAGCCAGTGCTAATAACCGAAACGTACCTCCGAGGAAGAGCAAGTTACCCAACTTGTTCAACGAGCTCCTGCTGTAGGTTTCTTCCTTACCCCACCTCCAAATATAAACAACGTGTAGCTGCACAGTGATGCTGCTGCAAAAGGCACCGCTGAAGTCTGCATTTAACCAATTTGAGCCAGCCTTAGTGGTCGGTATAGTGATGCATCTATCCTACTTCTAAAAAAAATGCCTCTTTTTATAATGGAAATAGGCCCTTATTTAAGGGTGCCAATAAAGAGGATTTGTTGTGAATGCAGAACTGAAGGAGACACAGTGTAAACTCTCGAGAGGACTCCAAATGTCTCCATAAATGTAGTACTACAAAAAATGTCTCTTAAATATGTTCTATTCAGATGATTTTCAGAATTCTATAGCTGAAAAAATGCATCAGTTTCTCTTCCTAAAATGTCAGAAATTTGTTGTTGTGTGTTGGGCTTTTTGGTAGTTTTGGTTGGTTGGTTTTGGTTTTGTGTTTTGTTGGGGATTTTGGGGAGTTTTTTGGTTTTGGCTTTTTCTTTTTCTTTTTTTTTTTTTTTTTTCCTCTGGGAGCCTGGAAAATTAAAACAACTTCTGG
>JANHGB010021516.1:0-13170 GCA_026283785.1 Coracopsis vasa | reverse complement strand
CTCTGCTGTGTGGTACCTTATATATACATGGACCATTTCTGGGTGCTCCAGGCCATGCAGGGCTCATGCTGCAGATCTATCCCTGACAGCAGCATCCATGGGCCTGCAGCAGACCCAGGGGCCATCCTGCACCTGAGACCGCAGACCCTGCCCAGCTCAGCCCAGCTCTGGTCCTCAGGGCCAGACCCTTATCCCAGTGCTGGTCCTCCCAGACCAAACTGAGCTGCTCTCAGCTCCTGGTCCCATCCCTCCTGATCCAGAGAGCACCCTCCAGAGCACATCCCAAAAGCTTGAGGAGATTCAACACTTGTCACCAGCCCAGTGTGTAAATCTCAGCCACCGACAGCCCTCGCTGGCTGCGCCCAGCAGAGCAGGCTGGGGCAGCTGCCATGCCCTCCACACACTCCGTTAATCACAGCTCTCCTCCACGTCTCCAGCCACTGCTCAGACACGGATTTACGAGGGGTGCTGCCGGAAAGCACGGTGCAGGTGGAGCTGTGCCTCAGTGCCAGTGTTGGGAAGCACAGTGCAGGTGGAGCTGTGCCTCAGTGCCAGTGCTGGGAAGCACAGTGCAGGTGGAGCTGTGCCTCAGTGCCAGTGTTGGGAAGCACAGTGCTGGTGGAGCTGTGCCTCAATGCCAGTGTCAGGAAGCACAGTGCAGGTGGAACTGTGCCTCAGTGCCAGTGTTGGGAAGCACGGTGCTGATGGAGCTGTGCCTCAGTGCCAGTGACTGTGTAGCCACTGCTTATGCTAGGCTTGTACCTGCTGGTCCTGTGGTGCCCCCAGAGCCTCTGTCCCCTCTGCAGGGACCCGGATGCAGCTCAGGTGCTGCTCACCGAGCCCACGCACACCACAGTTGGTGCTGATGCTGGCTCACAAGCAGCACCAGCGTGGGCTGGCAAACATTAATTACAGGTTGTGCTCCCAGGGGTGCTCACAGCTCTGCAGGAATCGATGTTTAGCCTGAAGCAGTTAAATAATCGCAATAGCTCTTAAAAACAGTGCATGTCACTGTCTGGGAGTTCCTCTCCTTCAAGGTCAGGACATTGCACGTGGCCGGGGGATGCTGCAGCAGGAGCAGCGAGCACAGGGCACCAAGCACCCACCCTCCCCTTCAGTCCCGGAGTGCGGAAGCTCCGGCTGTTTTCCAGTAATGAAATTCCCTATTGTTATGTTATAACTGCTGGTGTGAGCGGCCGGTCCAGCCAGCCCCGCACATCCCCTGTCATCACCGCAGGCAATGGCCTGTGTCAGCCCAATTTCACAGACAAGCGCCTCTCTCCCTGACCGCGGCCGCTGACGTGGGCAGCTCTGATTTACAAAGCCAATAAAAATAAAATCACTGAATTACTGAGAATCACTGACTTAATACAGGAGATTAAAATCTCCAAATTTAGGGTGACTGGAAGCCATTTAATACATGAACAGTGGCAAATGGGTTATAGAAATGTCAGCCTAGGGTCAGACGCCACAGTGCAGGGATTTATTGGTGAGAAAAGGGCTAATTGCTAGGTTACCTTTCCTGCTTTTTTCCAAAGGCCAGGTTATTTACATCCCGGTTTGTTTGTCATCCTCTGCTTCTGGGGTCAACCAAATTCTTTTACGGTAAGAAAACCCTCAGGGTCCTGTTCATTGAAGCAGCAAGGTCAGGCCGAAGGGTGGGATTCAGCTGGAAGTGGTCAGGTTGGTGTGATTGATTAACCACAGCCTCTCAGAGCAAGCCACGGAACCTCCAGTGCCCAGGGGCTCAGGGAACCCCCGGAGCTCCCCAGGCTCCCTCCGGAGCTCAGCCTCTCCCTATTTCTCTGCATGGCTTTGCCCTGAAGCCCTCCCCGGCCAGGTCCCTGCTCCGTGTGCTCTTTGCAGGTGCTTGGAGGTGGCGGGTGCTGTTGCAGAGGGTCTCAGGGGGTCTCCAGGCCAAATCCTGCCCTGGGAGCTGAGCAGGCGCTGGAGCAGAGCCCAGGCTCTCCCAGGCACACAGGGCTGTGCTGCGGTGGGGGTTGCACCCCCCGGAGCAGCCAGAGAGGGGATTAAAGAGCGGGATGAAAGCGCAGCTCCCAGCAGACAGTTAGGAGGGATGTGAGATTACAAATGAAAGGCTTGTGTAGTCTTTAAACTTCACTCTGCCTTCATAAAGGTGTCAACTGGAATTATTTTGGGCATTTACTTGCGTGGTCTAGTGCATCACTAGCTAAAACAGGGTTTTTTTAAATAATGGGATTTGCTGCTTGGCTCATGCATAAAAAATAGCAGGAACACGACCCAGTTGCATAATGTTTTAGTAATGAATTGAGCCAAAAGTGTTTAGCTCAGCTGCTGGCACAGTGAGAACGCTCTGTGCATGGGGACACAGAGCAGGGAGCCTCGGGGAACACAACCCTTCATGGGCTGGTCCTTGGGCCAGCGCAGGAGACAACGAGGGAGACCCTGGGACATGCAGCACCTCAGATCCCATGCCACAGAGGGGCACTTCCCTGTGGGGGTGCCCCAGCCTTGCATCACTCCCGCTGCATGCATGCATCCCACATGGCTCAGCCTGGAACTCAGCACGGCAGTGCTCCAGTGCTCCAGTTCCCACCCAGCAGCTCCGTCTCCAGAGGAGCTGCCCGCATCCTGGAGGAATGCAGAGCATGAACCACTTTTACTCCATGCTGCTGAGCAATCATACATGAAACATGTTTCTGTAGGAACACCCACAGATGTTTGCTGAGCACTGCCCGGCACACGTGGGAGCCTGCACCCAGAACAGTGAGATGCAGCAGGAGCATGGCCAAGGGACCCATTTACCATTCTTCTGCTCACGGACACCACCTCCTGCCCCAGCACACCGGGAAATGCCTCCTGTTGTATTTCGGACAATTACAAGCATTTGCAGTGATTAACAGGGTCTGTGATAAGCAGGGGGACTGACAGAGGAGACAGTTATGGGCCCCAAAAATGCCACCCCATGCCTGGACCACCCCAGCCACCAACTCAGAGCAGGAGCCTGGTGCAGTGGTGCTGGGTCCACTCTGCACATGGCACGGGACAGGCTGGCCCTGTCCCTGCTCCCCTGTGCCATGGGGTGCAGCAGGGGATGCCCTACCAAGGCACAGCACAGCCCTGGGCGCAGGGACAGGGCAGCGGTTGCTCCTGCACAGAGGCAGCTCTATAAGAAGTGGCATTTTGATTGATGCCATTTGACATATGGAGAGTTCCCCACAGCGGGCAGTCACTCACCCAGCTGATTATGGGCTCTGACTTCTTTCTCTAATTAAAACTCTCCCTCCCATTTTAATTCCTTTGCCCCTGAACGACCTGTTCTGGATCATCTCCTAATATGACACTAACTGTCTGTGACAGGCACCCAGGGATGCCCCATGTCTTGACCGGCCAGGACCCCAGTGCCAGCAAGTCCAGATGTGCTGCAGCCCGACCCAGTGCCCACCCCTGCCTTCAGGCTGCTGCGCATCAGCCAGATGTGTCCCAGCCACACCAGATGTGCCCCAGCCACACCAGATGTGCCGCTGCCCCTGCTTCAGCAAAAGGCAAGTCCCACTCTGCCCTTGACTGTTCTCCAGCCATGTCTATGAGGGGATGCAGATCACAGCCTTGCGAGTCCAGCACCTGGATTTTGGGTACGCACCCCTTTGCAGTGGCCTGCCCAGGGATACCCTCTCCCATACAGCAGCAGTCTGCTTTTCCTGCATGAGAAAGTCAGGTTTTCACAGCTAAGTTGCACTGATTTACCTCCCAGATCCCACACTGGATAGGACAAAAGGTCCCACTTGGTTTTTCTTGGCCCTCTGGGTCTAATTTTTAATGTAATTGAAAGGGAAATGTGTTTAAACACAGGATTTCTCCCTCTGAGAAGAGCTTTATTCTGGCTGAAAGCAAGTCCCCATGGAGCAGAGCCCAGCACAGGGCCAGGGGCTGGTGATGGCAGTGGGGTGCAGTGCTGCAGGAGCAGAGCCCACCGCAGACACTGTCCAGGGACCACCACCACCACCTCCTGCTCCCGCTGCCTCTCCCCTGCTGGGGCACTCTGCGTGCCGACCATCTCTGCATTCAGCCCCGGCAGCCCCGCAGGTTGGAAGCCGTTTGCCACAAAACCATGTGCAGTTATTTCTATAAGCAGGCTCCCGAGCTGAGGTTCAGAGCAGGGGGACACGTGGGTCAGGACCCGTGCAGCCGCGTCAGTCTCACCGTAATTAATATTGATCCTGTGCAGCTGAAATACAGCCACAGCATTCAGGTTTGCTGCGAAGAGTTTTGACATGGCTGCTCCTGGAGATTAATGTGGGGTTTAATGAAGGATTTGGCCTCTCATCTGTGATGTTCCCTCATCTCGCCGGGTGCTGCAGCCCCGCTGCTGACTGCTCCATCGCTCGCCTTATACCTGGTGCCCACGATGCCAGCGGGGCTGTGGGGACAGGACCAAGCACATGGTTCCTGCTCCGCTGTGCTGCTTTAGAGCAGAACTGGGGCCTGGAGGACAGGGAATGCAGGGAGATGGAGGGCAGCCCCAGGGATGGCACCATGGCTGTGCTATAGGCAGGTTTCATAGCTGCTGCCACTGGAGCATGGCTGGTCAGCAGCTGTGCCCACTCCATATGGGATAGTGGGACAATGGACAGGGAAGGGTCCTCTCCTGGCACCTGGAGGTGTGCAGTGGCTCCTGAACTCAGCCCTGAAACAGAGCTGGGAATTGTCTGGCTTTGGGTCTCGTAAAGGACAAGCTGGGGGCATGTGGTGACATCAGCCCCTTCGCTCTGGGCTGGGACTGGGATCTGGATCCTTTAATCCTGTCCCTACATCATCAGGATGGTCCCTGCACCTCCTCCAGCAACTGGGCATGGCACAGCATCGTACGGGACAGCATGGTACGGGACAGCATGGTACAGAACAGCATGGCATAGCACAGCATGGCTTGGCAGGGCATAGCATGGCATAGCATGGCATAGCACAACACAGCACGGCACAACACAGCATGGCACAGCATGGCTGGGCAGGACCGGGGGAAGAGCCGTGCAGGGGCTGCCCCTCAGAGCAGGGGGTGGCACCGTCCTTGCCGGTGCCTCGGAGGGGAGATTCCGCACAGACCCAGGACCATGTGGCTGCAGCAGATTTTTCTCTTATCAAATCAAGGAGCAGCTGGATTAGAGGATTAGAAACCAAATTAATTACTAATGACTTCCTGGGCCCCGGGCAGCTCTGACGTGAGGCAGCGCTGGGCAGGCGGGGAGGGACCCTTGGTCAGCGGGTGGCAGGATGAGTTGTGGGGCATTAGAGCGGGTCCTGGTCCCCATGAGGATGCTGTGCCGGGGGCCTGGTGCCCCACTGCTGAGCCTGAGAGCCGGTGGCTGCACCAAGAGGCAGAGCTGGGGCTGGGGCGAGTGCAGCCCCTCAGCCCTGGCTGCTTGGCGGGAGCTGGAGCGTTTCCACAGGTGTATCTGAGATTGGGCCCCCCCAGCCCGGAGTCGGGGGGGTCTCACTATGGCTGGACCCCCCTCCAGTCCCTCCCTGTGCTGCCCCATTCCCAGCCCGCTGGGCTGCAGCGGGAGGTGGGAGCAGGAGCAGGAGGGAGCCGGTGGCTGGTTGCGTTGGCGCCGTTAATTGACTCGGTAAACAAGGACTCATCAACAACTGCTGCTGTCCCAGGAGCCAGGACAACTGGGCTGGTCTCCATCTGCTTCCTGACCTGGATATTAAATTGCAGCAGATGATGAAATATGTCAATGGCTAGAAAGTTTTCTTCTGCCTGACAGAGCCTTTCGCTCAACTGTGCAAGTGCCAGGCAGAGGGACAGACGGACGGAGGGATGAAGGACACCACAGGGAAGGGTGAGCAGGGCAAGGGGCTGACCGTGCGAGCTGTCCCTCAGCCAGGCACCGTGTCCCTGCTCTATGGATGGGGGCTGGGTTGTGTGTTTAACCAGGGACATCACAGCTTGTAGAGGGGCTCCCCAGGGACACGGAAGCTCCGTGAGTCCTGCCTGCCCCATGGCAGAGCCACTGCAGCCCAGGTGAGCGCGGCTGTGCCAGCGCACCACGGGAGCCCCCTGCCACCGGCTCGTCCCACTTGTTACACTGGGCTAATTGGTTTAAAAGAGATTGCTGGGTCACTAATTATGAAACCTATTGAACAGCACATCCAGGCTTAGGGATACAATTAAAAGTTCACCCTAATTAATCAGGGGTAATTAACAGACCTCACATTTCTCTGAGATTAATTAATCAAGGAATCCTGAGCAAATCAATGTGGGCAGGAGGAAAGCAGGAGATGGAGCAAGCGGGTGTCATGGGGTGATGCGAAGCCTGACCCACTTCTCAGGTCTGGGAGCACAGCCGGGTTCCCCAGATCTGTGTCACCCCCTCACCCAGTGCCAGCACTGAGACCCCTGTGCTTCCTCCTCAGCCCAGGGACTGTGAGGACACAGGGATGTGGGACCTGGTTCCTGCTGCAGGTCTGGCCAGCGACAGCACCACAAGGTTGCTGCTGGCACCATAGGGTCCCGTATGCAGCGCCCCATATCCAGGCCCCAAAGCCCTCCTGCCCTGCCCCATGGCTGGAGCATGGCAGTGTCCTTGGCTGAGGGCTGCTGCAGCCGTGCCAATCGTTAACAGTGGTTTGGCTGCAGCTGCTTTTTCTCCAGCTCCCCAAGGAGAAGCATAGTGAGATAATCCAGACAAAATGATAGATATACATTGGTGTCTTGTGTATGGATCTGGCTCGGGGTTTGTAATATTTTGCTGCTAAGGAAGCCCTCATTTGTGGTGTGATCGAGGACCCCGTGCCAAATCACGGAAATTGATGTGCTCATAGTGGGGAACTTAATCACCAGAGGGGAAATGCCCACCTCGTTTTTCTCATGAAAGAGGAATGCAGTGCTTTGATTTTTGGCTCCAGTATAAACAGGGTGTGATTAAATATTGTTTCCCCTCTCTTTCTTGTCATTAATCAGGATATAGCTGTGAGCGCTGGGTGTGATGTGGGGACACTTGCTTTGATTCTTCAAGTTCTTAAACGGTTTTGTTCTCTTTTCAATCCCATTAAAAATAGAAAGCAGGGTGTTTCAAAGTGCTCCTGCTGGAGAGCGCTTCTCATCTGAAGGATGTGCATCCACTGGGAAACACGCCTTCTGAAGCTCGCGGCTGCGCCCGCAGGAGAGCACCAGCCCTGCAGCCATGCAGCTCCTCTGCCATGCACTGCCATGCTCTGCTGTGCTGTGCCATGTGTGCCACGACAGGCCCTGCCCCGCTGCAACAGGGGCACCACCAGCCCGCAGCTCCCTGTGGCACGGTGCGGTGAAGCTGGGGCAGTTGTGTCCATGGCTGCTGACACGGGCACTGGTGTGGGCAGGTGAGGGGCAGCCCATGCCCCAGGACCCCCAGTGCAGGCTGGAGTGATCCAGTGATAGGAAAGCAGACGGAGCCTCTCCTCTCCTTTAGGTGCTTTTACTCCTCCCAGCTCACATGGGCCACGATGGGGCACGCAGGAGACGATGGGCTGGGGGGGGCGTGTGGCCACTGCCTTGACCTCACCAAGACAAGGAGCACTTCCCCTGTTCGCTCCCACGCATGTGCTTCACTCACTCACACCTCAGGCTCCTGTGGAAATGCACCAGAAACTGCTTTCAAAGAAGTTAATTTTAGTGCAAAGCTGCCACAGAAGCTTCTGCTGCTCCTCCTGTCACAACCTCTCGTGTCTGGTACAGCCTTAGCATCCCTCCCCAGGCTGCCCAGCAAGGCCACAGCTAGGTATCTACCAAGCGTCCCCATAGAGAGACCTTGCAGGTGCAGGTTTCCCCTGCCCCAGGTGAGGATCATGAAGGAAATTAGTCAGGACACTTAAATAGGCAGTGGGGGAGGCTACAAAGGCTTCCAGCAGTACAGGTATGGCAGGAGTGGGGTTGGTGTTGCCTGGGCTCTCTGTATGGGCTGGATCTGTGTCCATGGCACAGAGCTTGGGTGAGGTGAGTACCCCATACAGTGCCTGGTCCCCCAGCACCAGAACTACGGGGTTGCTCTCCCAGGAGGGGTCAGAAGAGGAAGGAACTGCTCACGGATGCCCAGCAGCCCCTGGAGATGGTGCAGGTGGGTTGATGTGGTGTTGGGGTGACTGCAGGGGCCCTCCTGGGCTGGGGGTGCCACCACACTCTGGTCTTCTGTGGCTTTATAATCAGCCTATGGTTTCTAATGTGGAGAGTGACACCTCCTGGCATATGGAGGGGGTCTCCCCATGGCAATGAGGAAGAAGAGGGCAGGTCTTCCTCCACCCAGTGCCAGAGGATGCAGCAGTGCTGGGAATGAGTATGAATTCCCTGATTCTCTCCCTTCAGTGTGAATGGGGCAGACTGCTTCTTATTTTCTGCCTTCCCATTTACGTAAGGCGAGGATGTGGTTCTAAAGCTGTGCAAGAGCCTGGCTGAGCATGAGGCGACACCGAAAACAAGCCTTAAAAAACTTACCAGCTTGTGTTTGAGTACAGATTCCTCATTTGCAGTTAAATATAATTGTGTTGGTCTGTGAGCCAAAGAGATATTTCTAGTTATTTGAGAACTAGCTCCTGCCCCTGTGATCCCCAAGGAATGATAATGAGATTTAACCTAAGCAGATGCTGTGGAGAGTCTGGCAGAGCTTCATGCATGATGGGGTAATGATGAGGAGCAGGGCATGGTTGCAGGGTCGCTGCCTGCTGCAGCGTGCAGATGAACTCTTGACGACTGCATCATTGTCAGGTCCATGCTGTTCCTACGGCATCTCCTTGGCATGAGATGCTGGTAGACCCGGCACAGGAACCTGGAGCCCTCCGACACCAGGGAGGTGACTCTGGTAGGAAGGATGCTGTGGTGGAGAGAGGGAGGATCCAGCTGCCCTCAGGGGCCAGCACATGAGGAGCCTGTAGGTCACCTTCACCCTGTGGGGCCCTTCCCCTTCACTCCTTGTGGCTCATCCTCAGCCCTTTGCGTATCTCCAACCTCAGCACATCCGGAGGTGCCCAGCTCCATGGGCAGGACCCAGCCCATGGTCCTGCAGCAGCTGCCTGCTCTGTGGGGATGGAGGCTCAGCCCGACCTGGCCTCCTCATCCACTGCCTGCAGTGTTGGGGTCGGTGCCCCCTGGACCCATCCCGGCGGGAGCCGCCGTTATCCCAGCATGGGCAGGGCTGTGGCAGAGTCACCCGCTGCCAGGGGCAGGAGCTGGAGTCACCAGCCCACCCCTGCCCACCTCCAGTTATGGTCTTTGCAGCGTCAGTGACAGATACGTAAGGATTAAATTGCAATAATCTCTGTAATCTACTCAGCGAGATTAAAGCCTCCCCCACCCCCAGACTTTATCCCTTTCATCCCAGGACTCCACTAGCACTGATTACAGTTGGGGGAAGCCATTTAGCTTTTAAGCACTGCTCCATCCTGCTTAAAAACACATTTTGGAATCAAATGAGTTTGTGCAGCATGGCCAGGGCTGGGCAGGAGGCTCAGAGCTGGGACCAAGTAGCTTGAGTCAGAGTCTAAATTAAATGTACTGTTTCTGGCCTCATTCGGAGCATGGTACATTTATAGCTGATTAACCAGGCTTAACAGGAGCCTGACTCAATTCAAGGCACCTCAGAAAGTCTCTGCTTCCACCCTGCTTTCTGACAGACACCTCTGGACTTTGCTGCCTATGGGAGACCTCACACTTCAGAGCTGGAGACCTGCCAGTTGGTGCTGAGTGTGGTGGTGATGAACGGAGGGGCTGCAGGAGCTGGGATGGTGCAAGGGCTGTACCAAGGAGGAGGGACAAAGGGAAAACCACCTGAGAGCTGGCAGCTGAAAGTGATGCCAGGGTCTTTGGCATTGTCTGGAGTGGGATGGAGGATGCAGTCCCAGTGTGCTCCCAGTGTTTGGGGAATGGCTGGGTCCCGCTGGTGTGTGCCTGCAGTGGCCCTGGGGGATGTGCAGCAGGTCTCTGAGCACCATCAGTCCCATCCTCGCACTTTCTTGCCCCCTTGCTGCTGCCCATGGGTCTGTCTCGGCTGCATCCCTCACTCATCCGCTTCCCAGCTGCCAAACAGAGATGTCCTTTCTCCGGCCCCAAGTTTCCCGCTGTGACAGGGAGAACCAGGAGACACTCGAGCAGCAGAACCTGCAGATGAGGCTCTGTGCAGGCATTCAAGGACATTGCCAGGGCCAGGAGGCTGGAGCAGCTCAGCCCCTGTGGCACTGAGGATCCCCTGCCCAGGTACTGCTCAGCCATCAGTTCCCAGCACAAAGGAAGGTGGCAGTTTGTCAGCCCAGAATCAGAAGGTGGTTAAGGACATACATATTAGACACAGAAAACTGGATTAACAATGGCACTTTGGCCCCGAGGGATTTGTTGGGCTCTGGAAATAAATTTTAACCTTGATCTCTTCTGCCTACAACCTGAGAACGTCAAGGGCAGAATCCCACCTTTCATCCCATTTGTTATTTCCAATATGCATTTCATTCCTCCCCTTTTTCCTATAGGTTTCATGTGCTCCTGGCACAGCCTTTGTGTATTCCTGTAACAACCTCCTGATCCCTACACTTCTGCAGCCTCTCTTCCTCCCTGCCTATCAGTGCCTGTGCTTGGGATGAGCCCTTGGGCTTGGTCCTCCCCAGTGAACCCACTGAGCTGGGAGCCCCTTGGCAGCAGTGCCTCCTGCCTGATGTCAGTTCATGGCCTGGGTGATCAGTGCCTCGGGGGGAAGCAAGGTGAAAGGGGTGAGGACAAGCTCCAAATCCATTCCATGGTGTTTGTGTCCTGAGTGTTGCCTGGCCACAGACACCCCCGGAGCTGAACATGGATCTGGGAAAGGAGGAGCATGAGAAACTTCCTGGGGGAAACCATTGTCCAGGAGCAGCAATGAGCTGCAACTGGCCCGGGAGGGAAAGGACTCAGGGGCTTCAGGGTTAATGCTGGGCAAGGCTGTGGGGTCTCTGCTGCTTTGGAAAATCCCACCTCAGCAAGATGATCAGAGAGCCTGGGAGTGACGAAGAGGTAAGATGGGAAAGATCAACTTGGGAAGAGAACCAGGAACTGAGAGGAGGGCACCAGTGGGACCCCGAAAGGGGCTAGTGGAGAAAAGCTAAAGGAGAGGAAGGTGTGAGGCTGGCAGGGAAATGCAGCGGAGCTCAGCTCAGGGATGGAGGAGGGGAGGCAGGACCTTGCCAGAGCTCGCAGTCATTCCTCCCATGCTGCAAGGCACTGGGTGATGAGAGGAGAACTTCCTGCCCTCTCTCGAGAGGCCCCTTCCTCCCATGATGCCAGGTCAGCTCCCGCAGCAGCACAGTGCTTGTGTCCCCCATGGAGGGATCCCACCAGGGCTGACTCCCCGGGGCTCCTGTTGGTGCAGGTGGCAGGGCCGGGAGCATGCTGGAAGCACCGGAAACCTGTTGTTTCTGTGGAGTGGGGTGTAAACAGCAAACATGTCATGGGGAAGACATGCCCTGCAAAGATAGAGAGACTGAAAGCAAAATTGTCAGCTTTACAAAACATTCCTCCCTTGCAAGCAGTGAAACCCGGAGGTGTTGAGGCATCCTCACCAGCTTTATTTATCCAGACGCCTCTAATGTTCATCCTTAAGCAATGTGTTTGCTGCCGAGGCTGGATCACCACATGGAGGCAATAAAATGGCTAAAAATGGAAAAAGCAACTTTTCCCCGGATTTGACAGTTTGTCATGGAGCGGAACTGAGTGATGGGCACATCCTGCTGCTGGAAGGGGAGCCCTCAGGTGCTCCCACCCTGCTGTCATTGCAGCGGCAGGGCAGCATTCCCTGCTCTGCCAGTGCCACTGGTGCTGCACTGGCTGGGGTAGAGGTACCAGACATGGGTGAGTTCACACTAGCTCCAATTGCAAAACCTCTGTGGGTCGCTTCAGCACAGCGGGGTGGTGAGGTTGGCTCCAGGAGGACTCAGCCCCTGCTCTCCCGTACCAGAGCTCTCCTGAGCCAGCAGACTCTTCCTTAAGAAACCAAGTTTAAACTCCCGAGGGATCCAACCCCACTGCTCCCACACCAGCAGAGGAGAAGGCTGCAGGGAGCACTGTTTTTCATCTCTCTTTCCCATCTTTCCTTGCATCTGCACCAAGCTCCTGGGTGTTGCACAGCAGGAAACCTCATCCCCCCCTGGACCAGCTGCCAGAGAGCTTGCAGCATCCTTGTTTGCACTGGGCTGGCACCTCTTGCGTATCTCTATTATCCTCCTTCTTCCCAAGTAACAAGACAAGTAGTTTTCTGCAGCAGAACATGCTTTCCGTGCTGAGAAAGCAGGGATGGTGACTGCCCGTGCTCAAGTGGTGCTGCAAGCAGCCCTCTGGCTTTGGCAGAAGCAGCCAAGCAAAAGCTGAGGCTGTCAGGGTGTGAGCGGGAAGGAAGCCGAGTGGAGCAGAGGGAGCCGAAGCGGTGGGGATGAAACAACAATCTGCACCCGCACCCTGCAGCAGCCTTGTGCCTCCCCTGGGCCAGTCTGCTTGCGGGGCATCCCCGGCCTGGCAGAGGAATTGAATTCCTGCACCATCTTCAAGCTGCTCTTTGCTCACGGCGGTACCCGGCGGCCGAGGGCTGCTCGCCCTGCCCTTGCCGAGCACAGAACCCGCTGCTGCCGCTCCTCGTTCCCGTCCCCTCCCTCAGGGGAAGGCGGCTGCAGGGAGCGGCTCCAGATGCGGGAGGGTTGGCCCTGGGGACCGGCCGGGCACGTTGCGGCCACCCAGCCAGTTCGCGTTCCTGGCCGGGGCTGCGGAGCAGACGCCGGGGCTCCCGACCCCTCAGCGCTGCTCCGGGTAGTTGCGAACGCGCTACGGCTTCAGAGGTGCCCGTGGGGCCGGGAGGATGCTCGCAGCGGGGCCGGGCTCGGACGGGGAGCGGGGCCGGCCCCAGCCCCGTCCCGGTCCCGGACGGGAAGGCTGCGTGCAGCGGGTGCCGCCGGCCCGGGGGAGGCTGCGGCCGCGGAGCGATAGCGGGGGCTCCGGGAGGAGCTGACGTCAGGCAGCCCCTTAAATAGCAGCGCAGCCGCCTCTGCCCCGGCATTTCCCGCGGAGACGAGAGCCGGAGCCGCCGCCGTCCGATCCACCGCCCCCGCCGGAACCTCCTCCTGGTGGTGGCGCGGGGGCCGGGGGCTTGATGACGCTGCAATCCCGAGCTTCCATTGATCCACAACTGGGACTCGAGGAGAACGCTGGGATCG
>JANHGB010021515.1:0-29405 GCA_026283785.1 Coracopsis vasa | reverse complement strand
TTTAGTCATCAGCGTGCTTGTAGTAAGCGTGGGTAAAGCCCTTCCCAAAATCTTCGTTCGCGAAGTCAAGCCATCATAAAGTTAACATTAATACTTAGCAAATCACTTTAGAACAGCATTTTCTATTTCACCCCTATTATACTCATTTTTGTCAGCAAAACTGAAATCACTGTCCTAGGAAACACTGTGCCTAAAACCATCACTGCAAGAATGTTTACTTCTTAAACTGCAAGAACAAAGACTATATTAATTTACTAATCCATAAAAATACCTAGCTCGATGCACCCACAGAGAAAGCAGTGATCACATTCAATAAGCATAGCCTGAGAAATAGTTGAATGACCAAAAAACCCACAACTTCCCTCAAGAAAAAACATCTTTTAATGGTATCAGTCAACAGAACTTTTTAATTTGCTTCATAACAGTGACAACCCCCCCCTTCCCTGCATTTAAAGTAACACAGAAATTTTCTGAACATCAGAGTCCTCCTCTATGCTGGATTGCTTTATATATCTAAAAAACCCACAATCAAAAGCAGAAAATTGCACCTATCAAAACAAAAACATGTGGAAACCATTCCTGATTCCTTATTTGAGAATGGACAGAATTACTGCAGACACAGCAAGGAAAGCGAGCAACATAAACACTGAAATGTCCTGTAACTAAGTTAGAAAATAATAAAAATGGCTATATTATAAGGTACACAGCATCAGTAATTGCTTAGAAAAGATGTTTGCAAAAAGCACAATCCCTATGGTCACAGAACCATATTACATGGGCATGCCAGCGGGTGTTCCCCTTACAATGTTGCGATTTAGCAGCAATGCAAAGAAATACAAATAAAGCAGTAAGAATCTTGGTTTAGCCCTGCATGGCCTCCTCTGTCACTCAACGTGATCAATCAGCATTTAGTGTTATTAAAAGGTTATCTTGGATTGTATTTGCATGTTTGCAGGCTTACTCAAACTGTACCACAGTAGAAACTGTCAGCACCTTTGAAGTAAGAAGCTGACAAGCTTTTTGGAAATAACAAGATATATACAGCAACAGAGTTTATAAATTCAGACCAATTATAAGTTCCTCAGGCTGTTTCATACGCTCCTCATGGAAGTCTATTGTAAAAACCCTTGGCTACACTTTAACAACAACTAAGTTTCCTGTTAAATTAATGGCTCAGAATGAGAACATCTTCAACACCCAACCAAACTGAGTAAGGGCACAGGAATGCATGTCTTTGGATTACACACACACACAGCAACACTTCTGAGCACAGAAAAAGGCCCAAACCTAAGCAAAACATTGTCTTCATAATGCAGTAGAAGAAGAAATAACCACATCTGTATTGCAGAATACAGAAATGCCTATATTGCAATATAGACATGTTATTTCCTCTGCTTTGCTGCAGTTCCTTTAAAATGCTGAGGCTGTCAGGTCACCCATTCAGCACCATTTCATTAACAACATATAGTAACTTGGGAGGAGGGAAAACAAGAAAGACCCAGTTTATGTACAGCCTGATCCCGCACCGCACACTCAGTGCTCCAACTGGAAGCAGGAAGTAGCCTCAGTTAACTCAATGGAACTGGTAGCACAGCTAGACTTGAGCTAATGAGTAGGTGTTACACAGGAGAGAAGGCTTAGCTCCCCCACAAAAGTCATTAAAATCAATGAGGTATAATTAGAACCAAGGGTAGCTCCTTCCTTCAGGGTAGATCCTAACCAAGTGGTTTTGTAATCACTTGTCTCTTTCCAATCTGTAAGAGAACCTAAAAATCAAGCAAACTCATTATTTTTCTGTAAGTTTTAAACAAACACCTACAAGACTTGCATCAACTTTATATTGAAACAGAACTCCAGCTGCACAAAATGATCTAAGAGAAGCCTACCACTCAAGGACTTTATATTGTCCGTTCACAGGAACACTGTTCATGAAATAGCAGGCCACATACAGAGGTTACAGAGCTAGAACTCCAACTTTCACTGAATGGGAAAAGTCACTGACTTAAATTAAGTGCAATAACCCACTGCAGACCAACAAAAAGTCTCTGGTATAACTTAGTACCTGTGAACAGATAAAACACGCTGTCAGATATTCTAAATTTACACTCAGCAATTAGCACAGAAGTTCCTTTCTTTTAGAAAGTCATTTTATCTTTTTACAGTCTTGATTTCTTTCTCCTTGCAGAGAACAACTCAGCCTGGTTTACTCCATCCCACAAGTACCAAACCATCTTCTCCCAAATGGTATACCTGATATCAGTGTAACTAAATCTTGACATAACATTCTTTTTGAAGTTTGCTACTTCTGTTTTGACAGGCACAGCCCAAAAGTTTGCCCACTTTTTCCCAACTCTACAATCAATGCTGAAAAAAGAAACCTTGATACAGTATTTTCACTGAGCATCCACCCACCCATGAGAGCTGGAACATACACCTTTTTCATGGAACTTGCATGTAAATTCAGGGCATGTTTATTATTTGAAAAGTGATCGCTGACAATATTAAATCAACCACCAATATACCCATGCTATCTCCTTTGTAACTCCAACAGAAGAGACAGAAGTCTAGGTCTGTAGTTTACCAAAGTAGATTTTCAAGTTCTAAGTAGAACTCCTGTTTCCATAGGAGTTCTGCAACTCAGATCTTTGAAGCGTCAATGCAAAAACTATCACAGTAGCTCATCAACCCACTGAAGAGTGAATCAGTGCTTGAGTACGACACAAACATTCTGACAGGTAGATAAATGGATACAATTTGAAATTTTGCTAATTTCTGCTAGGAAAACAGAACATGCGGTATAAGGCAGGCTTCACCACAGCTTGAAAGAATTAGCTTCTCTAGCAATACAAATTTTACAGCGTCTCATAAACGTATCAAAGTGTGACAAAAAAAATCATCTACAGTCTTAACTAGATTTTTTCATTTCTTCTTATTATGAATGACGTTGGAAATCCTACAATAAATTCAAATGCCAGGATCTATCAAAAACTCGTTGCTGGAAGAGGCTTGACTTTTAAGGGAAAGAAATCCATAGAGATCCAAGTTATTAATGGTTTATTAAAAATTAATTCATGCCAAAAGCACATTAAATGTTCATCTTTTTAAAGAAAATATAATGATTTCAGTGAAGAAAAAACAATCTAATAAGAAAAAGATGGTGAAACATATTAATGGGATTAATGTTACAAATGCCTTGTGAAACACAGCAAATGAAATGCTAATATGGTAACAGCAGTTTTATATTCAAAAAATATTCTCCACAGTTATTTTGAAGTTAAACAAATTTTGAAAGCATTATTTTGCTGAGTCTTCATCATTCAAACCCAGTATTTTTGATACAATGAAAAGAAACTGTTCAGCAACCCTTTACTTAACCCCATCATGCTCCTACACTTCATACAATTTCTGTAATGAGGTTAACACAACATTATTAAGGGAACTGGGATCTGAATTGCAGTCCTTCCGTCTTGCTTTTGTGAATGTGAGTAAATAATTTTCTTAAAATAATAGTAGCTTCCTAAAAGAAGGGTTAAGGATAAACTTTTGCAAAATGAAAGGCTCTCAGGTATAATTAACATACACATAGAAATATATGTACAGGCACTATATTGGGATGTATATACAGATGTCAATATACTTCTATCAGAAGTAATAAAGGGTCTACAAACAAAGTAACAAAGCGGTTAACTTTCTTTTAGCAACAATATTCAAATATGATGCTGAACTACTTTACCAAGAATATTTGCTTTCTCACTGTTGCACAGAGCTGAAAATTGCTTCATTACAGAACTTCTATTCTGGTATTTTCAAACAATTAAATAAGTTATATTTTGCCCACTTAACTGATAAACCATCAGTTAATACAAGAAAAAGCTTAGGGCTGAGTAAAGCAAAGCTATCAGTAGCAATGCTGAAATTGAAGTTTTAGGCAGTTGTGATATAAAACAGGTTTAAAGTTTTATATATAAGATATTCATTTTTCTCAAACACATATTATGCCCCTTTTCATTTACATGGACTCTTACGCAAATCATTAGACAGAAATATCACACCTAAAATGAACACTGAAAGTCATTTTTTTTTGCAATTGTAATCACCAGAAAAACAGCAAATGCAATGATCTGCCTTACTTTTTATTCAGCCACAATTTATTGTAAACTTAAGCAAAACTGAGACATTCTCTATTTATTGCAAGATGATTACATTTTCCAGGTACCTCCTCCTATGTAATCAGATAAAAACTTTTTTTCTTTATCTTCTTCACTTTTTTCCAGCTTACAGTACTCTCAGGTTGGTGTCATCTACAGATTTAATAAGCACATTCTAAACACACGCTTCTTTTTGACAGTGAAATATTAATAACACCCCCTATTATAGCTTTTTCAACCATTTTCTATCCACCTACAGTAATTTCTTCTGCTGAAGTCAAAATATATGACACCTACTGCCTGTCCTTTACCCACAAGGCCTGTTATTCTACAAGAGATGAAAATTAAATTGGTTTGACACATTTTGTTCTTGGCAAATGTATGTTTACCATCCCTCATCTCTATTTTTTCTAGGTGCTTACAGGTACTTTTAGTGACTTCTTCCAGTATTTTTCCAGGAATTGAAGTAAGTAATAAATCTGACTGAGCTGCTGAAGTCCTGCGCAGAATGAATATATCAGCTATCAATTTAAAATGAAGAACACTTTTAAATGCTTAGATGATTCAATTTTCATGCAACCTAAAATACCTAGGCTTCCTAATCCCTGACTATTTCTTCTTAGAAATACAGTTGTGACATTTGAAGAATTGGAGAAAAAGATCATTTTTATTATGCTTAAATAAGTGAAATATTTGAGTCATTATTCAAATAGTTCACTTATTTAAGCATAATAAAAACTTAACACTCAAAAACCTACCCAATTTTCAGTGATATAGGTTTCAGCATGCTACAGCCATTATCTGTTGAACTTTTTAATGGATTGCTTTTATCAAGCTTTAAATTATTATGATTTTTACCCAGAACAGTCTTTGAAAGTACTCTTCTGCAGACATGCAAGATCATACATGTATTTTCTGCCCCACAGCAGATCAAACAGCTGTTAACCCACCATGGCTATGAACAGAGGTATAATTAGCACAAGTAGTAGCTCAGGTGATGAGTTTTGCATCAGTTGTAACTCCTTATCTTTTTTGAGAGAGACAATGCTCACCTTGCCTTATTTACAAGAACTTTAAAAGAGCTATACTAAAAAGACACCACTGGAATTGTGTTACTACAAAATACCATAAGGATCACTTCTTCACCAATATTTAAAAATAAAACATCAAATCACCCAAAATACCTTTAGAAAGTTCCTTAGAAGTTTCTAAAAAAGATTCTAAACTAGCGGCATCACAAGAAGCAACAGACAGTTTTTCATTTCCTACTTTAGGACCTCCTTAATCATTAAGCCATCTACCTCCATGCTTGACAAAGAATGTTTAACACGTGCTCTACTTCAACTTACAGCAAGACACTTCATACTGCACTTGCTAAAATGCTACTGTAACTTCTTCTGATATTATTACATAATTTCTTCAGATAAGAAAAAAAAACATAATGCTGCAGAACCTGTGCTATTAGATTGCTCACAAAACCAGCAAGTTTTAACAATATTATATGGCATAACTGCAAATTAACAATTGGCATTTCACTTACTCTTTAATGCTTACAGTAAGGGGAAAAAAGATCACACAAACATGATCTTTCTGTTCACTTGAGTAATTTTTTCAGATATGCAAAGATCTGTCTTGTTTTCAGTTGACCATGACTTACATATTGCATTGATATGTAGTGAGCTTAAGTCATACAGTTTACTACACACTTAGAACTCCAAATAAAAGCAGCTAGGTGACTGTCTTCAGTGTAAAATTCGGCAAAGAAGATTATATTTCTAGCAGAAATACCTCTCTTGCAACTGCATTGTGTCTTCCAGGCTAAGAGCTTTAAGAAGATGCATTTCCTTTTCATGGCACCAGGATTTGATGCTGTGATGGGTTTATTAATGTCAAGCTGTCAGAAATGATTAGTAATCTCCTGCGAGTAGAATCAGCCCTGCTCATCCTCACATCATCCAGAATGGGAAGGAGGAGCGAAAAGAGTATTGCCCCTCACACTACAGAGCAGGAGAGTCAGGTAGAAGATCTGAAGAGGTCTGGCATGTGTCAGAAACCTGTCTAATTTAGCTAAGTCCATGACTGTGATTGCCGCTGCTATGTAAGCCAGCTCACAGAGAGAGGCAGTAGCATACACATGTACTTGCTTTGCTTTTAACCAAACACTCTGTTTCTCCTAAAAAAATAATATAAATTAAAAAAAAAAATAAATCACCACCAGTAAGCATTTCCAAAGAATGTCTTAGAAAGCCCCAAAATGAACAAGGGAATACCTACAGCTAGACAACAGGGTTGTCTCCAAACTCCTCGCATGCTCTGAAGCAAAGGTACTTGAGTAATGGCTTAGTGGCTGCCTCGACTTGAGATCCAGGTGCCATACCTGCAGGTAGAGCTCATATTTATAAGTCACATTCAATGGCAAGTGACAATAAATGCTTACACAGTGCCCTGTAGGTTAGCATATACGACCAGGAATGGAAGAGTGGGTTCTGGGTCTTCCTTGGGTAGAAGAAACTCAAACCTACTGTCACGCATCTTGGAGAGGCGAGTCTTCCTCCATCTAATTCTAGGTGCTTCCCTAAACTTCAAGAGAATTTGTTGTGGATCTCTCTGGGTCAAGAAAGCATTTGTGTGTGTGTGTGAGCGTGGTTTTACACGTCTAATGAGCAATTCACATGTAAATATGCTGGAGAACTGCTTCTCTCTTTCCATTCATCACTGAGGTAAGATCCTTTTAACACTTCAGTTAAGTGTCTAGAATTCAGTGGGAGGAATGTAAGTCAGAATGCCTGTCCACCAGGCTACAGGAGAGCCCAGTGAAGATGAAATTCATGGCCGCACATCAGAGAGGTGAAGGTATTTGTAGACAGAGTGAGCAGCTTCTATGGCCTCATACTCGAGGTACTCAGTGGAAAGTGGGAGAAACTAGGTTATACTCCCCACATAGTTTCTGTGTTGTATATTACCCAGCCACCATACGAAATACAGCAATAATCCCAGGAGCAAGGCTCTGAAGTCAGGTTGAGTCCCCTGACATTTGACTATGGAGCAGCTTGCAAAGGCAACACGAGTCACACCACATTTCCATTATGTATTTGTGACTGAGGCGCATGAAGCAGAACATAGTGAAAGAATTACATTGCATCCCTCACCTTTTATTCAAGGATAGCAAAGCAAAAAAATATGTCCCACACTTCATATTGTAGTCTGCCAAACATTTCATTTTTAGAATACCATTCATCCAAGGAGAAAAACAGAACTGCATTAAATAAGTGTACTCATTTCACGGCTGCAAGTCCTAAAAGCATATTTTTCTGGGGATTGCTGGGAACTGTTACACTAAAGTGCCACTGATCATCCTCATCTGTTTCCTGCTGTGGTCTAATACTTTAGAGGAATGCATAAAACCTCATGCACCTGGAGATTAGGAGATTTGACTCCAGTTGATCAGCCTGCAAACCCAAAGTTTGACAGCTTACATCATTTGTACTTCATATTAAAAAGAGTACATGACAATTTCAAATTCAGTAATTTTTACTGTACTTTATCATTTACATTAAAAACAATTCTTCATGTTATTTTCAGATTACAAGTTACGAATTATACCTAAGGGGTGGAGAGGGTGAAAGGAAGCTTGCCAAACAAACCTTGTATTGTTGCTATCATGGAAGGTTCCCCCCCCTCCTTGAGTCTATTTAATAGGTTAAGTCTCTCTACAGCATCTAGAGTACCATAACAACATTAATGGTTTTCAAGAGAGTTCCGAAAGATCCAAATGGCTTGCAAATAAAAAAAGGGGGAAGCTATTTTTACTGATGTACTCACACTTACTTTATCCTCACTTTTAACGCAAAAAACCCCCAATCCCGGTGCCTGCTACTGGAATGTTTCAGTGGAATGAGGTTATGCAGAAATAAACTGGGATGTGTTAGAGTTAAATGCTGTGCTCAGAAAACACAAAAGAAACCGGAATGTTAATGAACCAGAGCATAGTTAGAATGCAGAATTAATTTGTAGTCAAGTGAAGCCTGAAATTTGCTATTGAATTCTGCTACTTGTTGACTGTGGTTTGTGTTTGGTTCTGAGGCTTGTTTGCTTGCTTTTTTGCTCACCCTACTGGGATTTAGCATTAAAGAATAAACAAAACTTAAGTATATGGGTCACATAAATGACCAAGAAGCAGAGGCTTTAAAATTGCTGTTTCTTGGCCAACTGAGGTTGATTATACACTCAATCTTTTGGTAATAAATAAACAAACAAAGAGAAGACAAAGTCCTTTAAATCAGAAAAGCACAGGGTGGACAGGATGAACAACAAGCATCTCCACATAGTTCCAGGCACACCAATACACTTCTACTTGTCTGCAGTTTCTCATGAAACCATAATTTTTATCACATTTTTCAAGTTTAGCATAAGTAGCAAAACCAGACATATCAGTGCATGTGCTATGCCTCTGCATACGAATTTACTTCACGGAGCACAGCATTCAAAAGTACCTGTCTCATTTCTGCAATGGCACTGTTGCACTACTTGCTCATGCCTATTTATGCACCCTTTCTCAGCAATACCAGCATCTAGCATCTAATGTATAATCAGCCCTGGTTCCTGATTTCACCACCCTGGGCTCGCTCAGAGATGCTTATTCCACAAACAAAAGATACCAGAGATTCTGACTGTAAAAATTTACACTGGCTGCTGCAGAGCCTTGTGGCCTTTGGAAGCATCGATGAGTATTTTACAGCACTGTCCCTTTGTTCTGCAACTACATAGATAGAGCACTCCTCAACTACATAGATATAGCACTCCTCTAGCACCCTGAATGCATGGGGATAGGTCCTCTCCTCGTGCAAGTAATTGGCAATTCCTGAACATGATGAAGTGTTGCCCTCAAGCCTCATTACTGCACACATGCTGAAGGTTAATCTCTTCTCTCCATGGTGAACTGCATGGCACATACTCTTTTCTGCAGCTCTTTCACAGGCCTGGCAGTTGATACACAAAACCAGCACTGTTTGCTGCCTGGTGTTTAGCTGCCCCATGCTGCTGCTGCAGTGCTACAACCACTGCCAGGTTCTCCTAGACAGGCAGATATCTTTTATTCTGTAACTATGTCTCCAAGGAAAGACTCTACATGTCCTGTCTTACCCATTGCTGGGCATGCTGTGATGTCCTTGCTAAACTTGTGCAGCTGGGCCATATGAAGTTTCATAATCTGTTAGCTTAGCTTTTCATCTCAATTCTCGGTTATTTCAATTCACGGTGTAAATGTTTGCTGTCAAATATGGTTCACATTTAAATTAATGGAATCCCCAAAAGAAAAATATAGCCATTAATTTTTATGGGTTGTTCATGTTGAATGGTACTTGATAATACAAGTCATTCCCACCACTCACTCATACTGATTGGCAATGACAGGAAGACAAATCAACTTAAAAATTGGGGAACTGACCTCAGGGTGGAGAACTGAGCTAGCATTCAGACTAGTGAAAATGATCTGGCAATGAAAGAAAACCCTTGACAGATTACTCAGGACTACAGGTATTGATTACACTAAGAAGTCCCGTTATACGGAGAATCATATAACAATTACTAAGTGAAGAAGAGAAGCTACAAATGAAAACAGAATCATTTAAGATAATTTTTCATAATGAGTTATTACATATTTTATTTTTTCCAAAAATATGTATGAGAAAATTGTTGGCAACACCAATAAATATTTTAAGTAATGCATATTGCTTTTGGAACAGAAAATAAATTATGGGAAACTTAAGTCCTGTGCTGAGCCTCCTTTATCTGTAAACTTTTATTGAATTTCCATGTTTGCAAACAATAAATAATAATAATAAACCTGAGCATTTTTATAGCTGGTTTTACCCACAAACTCTGAGGTGCTCTTTAGTACGCTTGTCTAACTAAAGCCAAGGATTTTTCCCTGTTGACTGGTGTGGAATGCTAAATGCAAGTGTAGTCCATTAAAAGGGAAATGAGGAAAAAGATTGTCTTGTGGTTAGTGCCTGAGACTGGGAATAATAATTCTTCAGTTTTATTTCCAGCTCTGCCATTGACTCACAGAGTGACTCTGGGCAAGTCACTAAGGAGAAGAGACAAAAAGAGAACAAAGTTCCTACATTTGATTTCACCATCAGCAAGAAGTTTGGTTTTCATAACTGCCAACTATCTGGAAATTCTCTTTGTGGAAAAACTTTGCCCTAATCTCTTGTCCCAGTATCTGACCCATCTGAAATTCAGTCTTCATGAGAAATTGAACTGGTTTAACTTGAATCAATTTTAAATTGATGTCAATTTGTCATAAATCTCATCTGTATACATGCTTAAACCAACTAAACTCTTTCTGAAGGAACAGTTTGGCTTATTTCATAAAATCTATGTTTTATTAAACAAAACTCAGCCAAGTTCAGCAATTTGAGAGCTTCTGGATTAGGAGATGGCACTGTTTTACCCTGGTTCAGACCCAGATTTCCAATCAGGCACCTCTTTATCATGCATCTACATTTTTCAGGCACTGTGTATGAAATCTAAAGATATTAGTTTTGTTTCATATTATTCAGTCTTCTTCAACGTATTACACTGTCAAATTATTACTGCAGATTCCTTTTTCCTGACCTTTGCAAATGCAGTCTTCTCTCTCTGACACTCATCTAGTTTTCTTCTTCTCCTTGCTTCCCTCTTCAGCTTTTTTCTGCTTCCTGTGAACAACAGCATTCCTGGCTTCGCTTTCAATTACCTTTAGCTCAACTTTGACCATTCAATGACTGCTGAGATGTCTGCTCCCAATTTACCAATTCCAACTACCTGATCTTCCTTTGTAAATGTTTTGGGAAAAAAATTACATTAAAAGAAAAAAATCAAATCATCACACTGGACAAAGATTCTAACTGGTAACACCGGTCTGACAGGACTTCTGACTGTCAGTCATAAGAATAGTGAGGACCTGTCAACAATTTATAAGTTTTAGATCAAAAAGTGAACTATTTGTTTCCTCAATAAATGAAAGAACAAAGCAAAACCATGTGCTAATATAAGTGATGTTGCTGCCAACCTTTTCTATTGATTACTTGTAAAAGCTGACAGAATATCAATGACTCCTTACTGAAATTATCTCTACGCTCTCTGAGATATAGCAAAGTGCCTCATGTGTGTATACCACATTTAAAAGGAAATTATCATTAGCAAGTGCATACATTTTAGAATCAAATTATCCGCAAATAGAACCTGCCTGATTTTCACAGTTTAACCAAAATTAATTCACATTTATTAACATTTCAACCCAGCGAAATATCAATGCAGCAGAATTACTTCCTCTACCTCCTTGCAATATACTGCAGTTGGGAGAAAAGGTTCATGCACTGATTGCAATGAGTATCACTACAGATCCTGATTTGAGAAAGAAATAACCAACTTTAATTTTTCTAGATGCCTTTCAGATCTTCTCACTGTCCTCAAATCATACATACAACAAAGTAATTTGCTAATTGACACAGGACTATCCACAGTAAAATCGATGGTCTTTACTTCATTAATTCTGAGGTCTCAGACATTTAATTTCTTCATTGTGAATTCTTGATAGTCAATTTGTCACATTACAGAACAGAAAATAAATAATAGAGAAATATACGGATCAGTGACCTTTTTGACTATAATGGAACTATTTCATGCTGGACATTTGTGCAAACAGGGTAAAGGAATTTTGCCTAAAGGTACAAGCAGCAAAGAAACACTGTTTCTAAAGAAAGAATAGAGGGCTGAATGTCCAACTATTCAGCTGATGGGTCAAGAGGGAATATCTGCCAATATGTTAAGTGGAGAACAGGAATTTTACTTCTACCTCCCTCCATTGTAGTGTGTGCAAATTTGCCATTTTTCTGCAATTCATGACTCCAATAAAACATAAAACTAAGAGTAAGCTGCGGAAGGTTAGGATGTTTTTACAGGAATGGGAATTCTGTAGACAGAACAGAGAATGAATAGTGGAGGACAGAAGCTGATGGTCAGAAAGGTATGGGCACCGCACAAGAGAAGCAGCAATGATAAGGCCAAACACTTGAGATAAAAGAAATACTGACCAGAATTCTTTACACAAACCTAACAGCCTTCTTAACCTGCTCATTAAGTAGTTTTACAATAGGATGCAAAGTAGCATATAAATTATTGAATGCTTCAGTGAATAAGAAAATACCCATCTGTTTCTACAGAGAAAACATGTGCTTTTAACATTGCAATAGCATGTTGACATTAGAACTTCACCAGAAGGAAAAACATTGTTTTATAATACTTAACATTCATAGGATCATGACGAAATTCAGCCCTTTCAGTATATACATACAGCAGTTTCCAAAAATCATAACTACCAATACATACTATATCATTATGAAAACTGAGTGAACTCTTTTCACCAAATTTGAACCCTCTCCATCATGACAGTTTGATCTTGAACATCATAGTATTTACCTGCTCTGTAAGAGAGAGGAGAAAAGATGAAAGGAAATATCCCAAACACTAGGAGTAACACCGGGCATTAACATAAAAGAACAAAAATAAAGTTCAGTGCTACTTTTCTAGGTAGGTTTAACAGCAAAACAGGCACAGAAGCTACAAATGTTTTTTAATGGCAAACAGATGACAAAAGGGTGTCTTGAGTCTGTATTATGTTACTACTATGTTACCATTACTACTGTCACCACACAAAACCTATGGTAATTATACTCAATTTGCATTTTTTTCAATATTTCAACAAGTAAGGACCATGTCTTTTCCTGTGGCTTGTGTGGCATCAAGTTTTACAGTCTTATGGTACCATTCATAGTCTTTATACAAGTGAGCATGTGGAGAGACCCAAGTTGTAGGTCCTCCCCCAGCACTCATACTTTCCTGAGCATTTACAGTGATCTGCATGCAGCCATGGATTGTAAATGAGAATAACTAAAATATCCCCACATTTATTGCATTTATTGGCAGCTTTAGCTTCTGTAGTCAGATTTATGAATATATTGAAAGCACTTCAGATATAAATATGCATTTAGAATGAGCTACAGCAGTGCCAGCAATGGTTTAGCTAAACTTTGGGTTTAATCACCAAGTTGTTTAAGCATTTATGCAAATTCTGCAAGAAGTCTGCTTCCTTTGGTCCCTTAATCTCTTTATAAGCCTTAACCAGAGTGTTCAGTTCTATGCATGAAATCCTAACCAGATCAACAGATCTATGCAGAAGGGAGCCAGACCTAATTACAGAATCTCTATTGAATTACTAAGTATATCTATATATATAAATAAAAAGAGAGAGAGAGAGGAACTCTGGTTTGTCGCTACAACACTATCCCAACTTTGTCCAAGACTGACAACACACTTCATTATACAAAACAGCATGTGTACAAACTGCATATGGACACAGAGATGACATTTATAAACTCTGCATGAAATTTTCAGTGGAAAGCCCAAGAGACAAGCCCATGTTATTTGCTATGGTTTGGAACAAATTTAGTTCATTTTTAAGCAAGTATTGGGCCATGTTGCATGGTAGATTACCTTTTCCTTTTTAATATAGGTAGCATCTGGTTAATAAACAATTCAAATACACTGAGGATATGCTAAATCACTGGGAAAGAAGCATGGAGGTAGGAGTGCTCTAATTTTCCTTAGAAAAAGTTCTATTAAGGTGAGAAAACAGCAATTACCCTTAAAGCACAGAATCATCAGCATCTATGCTTGAGTAGCTGTAAAAAATTCAGTCTAAAAACTGGCTGGACATAAACAGCCAAGACAATACCTACTGCGTGGGTCTGTTTGGGGTTCAGACCTAAGAGGGAAAAGTGAAATCAAACAAACAAACAAACATAACAGTATAGTATTCCAGTTATAAAAGCTATAACAGCACGTCTTATTTAACTACTTCTGAACAGCCTTTTCCCCTAACCTTTCCTTACACAGCAATAATTCCAAAGCCACGCTGATTTAAAACATTCCCAGTATGCCATATGACTTATACCTGCTATGAGATATACATCATCACCCCACACTATTCTTTTTGGAATTCTTTTTCTTTAAATAAGCTGCACTTTGATACTTAGATTGAAATCAGTCTGACTTCACCATAGAGATCGAAAGAGACAAGCACCTAATTTCTCTCTAATGTCATGGCAGAGAGGTAGGCACCTTGATAAGGCAACTTCTGCTGGTCATCTTAGACATTTATTTTGGGACAGAACAAATAATTCTACATAGATGCCTCTGTCCATTGACTATATAAAAACACTAGAAAATCAGCTCTAGCTAGATGCATAATATTTATACTACTAATGCTAAGCCTGATACGTTCCAACCTTTAACGTCTGATGTTGAGAATTCTGATGTTTATGGACTATTAGTTCTAGTAACAGATGTTAGAGCACTAATTGATATTAAACTCAAGCTTGCCTTTTTTTTTTCACCCTACCCTGAAGGGATAGAGCTCTTCCACCATTTTTGTAGATATCCAGATGGCTGGAAATATTCTCAAAGGCTATCCAATTAATTGCAGTATATGGTTCATAATGGAGAGCAGATAGTCACTTTGCGCATGTATGGCTAATTTTTAATGCCTTGAAACACCATCATATTCATTTAATGAACCTCTCTGCTAATGTTGCCAGTTTGTGGTGTTTCCCTTTAGAAAGCAATGAAAAAAAAGAATCATCTCCTTTAAAGGCAAAGACAAAGGTGGTAAAGGAAAGCTTTGGTCTCCATTTCAAAGAGAGTAAACAATAATCTTGAAGTTTTCATTAGTACCACCATCAACATATCTATGAATATTTCTGCTGATTCTCAAGACTTGGCCATTAAAAGAAAGCAAATTTTTTATAACATTTCCATTTCCAAGTCCCAATATTTTTTTTTCTTTTTTAAATATTTTTTTAAATGAAATTATTATAAGTTTAGGGCTATAGGTACTGGCACTCCACTGGTGACAACAAGGACGAAGGAATAGGTTTCTTTTTACTTTAAACTCACTTTAAACAAGATTGCTGTTCATTGTAGCATCCCAGGCACTAAGAAGATACAACAATATTCTGCTTTCTCATCAAATTTACATCAACATCATTTAAGTTTTAAAACAGTGACAAAAAGATAATTAAATGCAGCTATTTGGAAATCAACCTTCATTCTGCATGAGCCATGTGTTTTTATTGCTCCCACTTTCATCACTTCTGAAGTCACACTGACATTTTTTCTTGGTTTTCTTCACACTGAGTGTGATCACTTCATGTGCTCTGCAAATCTGATCATAGCTGAACTGCAACCAAAAGACTACTTAATCATAATCAAGATGCCAGCATATAGATAGCATCAAAAAGCTTTCATAATAAAGTGGTCCAAAAAACCCTCTGGAAAACTCTATGCCAGGGTTCAGTTCAACAGCAATTAGGAATAAGCATCATTTAGAGAAGACAGACAGATGCTTCAGTGGCTCAACAGACCAGGTGGAAATGCTCTTAGCCTGCCACTCACTATGACACACAGAGGAGCACTAAAATTTAAGATAACCCTGTTTTTCTTAGCCTACTTCTGGTTACGTGCTAGGCAGAATAGATTTACTATGATTAATACATGCCTATACCAAATTAGAGTATAAAACTTTATACCATAATTTTTATAGTACAAAACTTGGCCAAGTATCCTCATTAGTTTCAGAGTTTGCATTTCACACAGTTATAATCCTACAAACTCCCCCTCCTTTACATAAACATTTTCTCCTCAAGAACTATAATACAAAGAGCTACAGTGAATCTAGCTATGTTCAGTGCCTGCAGAATTCCAACCAAGTTCAGTTTAAATACACATCCATTCTTCCTTCATTTAGCAGCTACCAAGTAAATATGATGGCTTGTATAGAAATTATGTTCAAATCTGCATCATTTAGGACCTGAATGCAGAAATAGCAACAATTTTTGCATTTTATTTACTTACACTATTATCACTCTTCACTTTGTAATGCCATAGATATAGTACTTAAGAATGGAGCATAATAGAGAGAAGTACATTAGATTTATTTTGCTGAGAGAATTGAATAGTTCAGAGGAAATTATTTTTGTTACTTTAGAATTGATGCATCTGGCAGCATGAAGGTTAAGAAACTTCAAGCAGAAGCTCCCACTAACACATCTGCATTAAGGCCTGGAAACAAAAGGACTGATTTTCAGGGGAGACAGCCAGCATTACATCCCATGGAAGCCTGGAAGTTTCAGGAAACAAGACCTCCTCAGGACCCTTGCAAATTTGGCCTTATCTGCCATACACCCACCCCTCAAAAGGATTTAAGAGATCTAATGTAAGGCCTCAAAGACAGGTTCATGATGCACAAAGATAAAGAGCTATTGTGCTGGACCATTTTTCCCTGGCAGGTGCTGATACTTGTATCAACAGAATGAAGACGTGTAAGAAGCAAGTACAGCCAGAATGGCTGGAGAGATGCTATAAAAGCAGCTGGGAAGGGATGTGATATGGAGGAAAACAATCACTGAAGCAACAAATTCTGTACTATTACAGCCTTTCTTGTTGTTCTTCTGTTTTTAATTTAAGATTAAAGAGAGAATGCCAAGAAATACATATGGGCTCTGGTCCAAAGTGCTGTGAAGAAGGGCACTAACTTTTGTCCAGCCACATGGAAATGCTTTTGGGTTTGGTTTAAAAGAGCATAATTATATCCCTTAGTCCAATGCCACAATAAAAAGGAATGCTAAAAAAAAAATAACACACTTCATCAGTGAGATTCTGGCAGTTTGCTAGACCTTTTCATAAAACAGTTTTAAAGCAAAAAGAAGAGAATAGAAAAATCATCTCTGAAATTTGGGGATGGAGAAGTAGGGTGGGAGGGGTATGGCGTGGTGTGTATTGTAGCAAAAAGTTTGGGACACAGCTATCCTTGGTATGAACATACAGTATCCAGCACAATCTTTGCAGATGCTCTCCAGTTTTTACTGCAATTCAGTGAAACATAATAGTCCTCTCAATGACATCCATTTTCCCAGGGTTTAACAAAATAAATCTAAAAGATGAATGGCCTTCCCTTTTCAAACCAGTCTCAAAATTACACGGATTCACCAGTACAGTACAGCAGTCTCTTTGAAAGTAAAAGAAAGCAGCTGTAAACCTGGTTTAATCTCCCCATTTGATGATGTTTTCATACCCTTCACATCAAAACAGAGCAGCTGGTATGCTCTAATGAATACAGCCCTTGCTCCCAGTTTTAAAGTCCTTCTTGCTCATTCCAAATCACACTCTAACCCAATTCAACACTCACAGACTCACAGTAGCAGCAGCAGCTTCATGGAAATTTTCAGTTAGTAACAACACCAAGGGCTGAACCACGGCAAGCTACACTGAGAAAGGGGAGAGAAGTGCACATAGCCAGAATATCATTCCAGATTAAGAAGCAAAAACCCCAAGCATCTACTTTTTTGCTGCTTCCCACCACCTCTAACCAGCGTGCTACCTCATACATCTTTGCTATATCCTTCTGGAAGTCGTCTCCCCCTACTGTTTCCATGGGGAACCACAAAATGACTGTGGGAAGCTTTCGTGTTGCCTTCTCACACCAATCCCGTACGTCCCAAATCCCATCTCATCTTGAGGTGAGAATCAGTAAACTGCATATCAAACTGCAATGCCACCAAGAGGAGGGGGCAATGAGACAAGGACAGAAATTCCAGATCTTCTTGGCCAAAAAAAGGCACAGAGGGACTTAAAAGAGGGTTCGAAGAGCACATCGATGGCAATTCCTGGTTAAAACAATCTTTAGCCTTTCAGAAAATTTAGCTGTTCTTAACTCAGAGGAACAGCACATCATCTAATCCTTGTGGAATAGACCAAACGGACATTCAAATGGACTGCATTGCTACATTTCATCCAACAACCGGCGCAATTAACAAGAGATCACATTTTTGCTAGCTGCTTAAGAAAAGAGACCCAATATTTGTAACAAATATTAAATGATCTTCAAACATAATAAAATCTAAACATTATATTGACCACTAGACAGAAGATTGAAATGAGTGAAATAGGTTTGACAAATCTAGACTTTAGGAAGAAAAAGTGCATCTCCCTTTAATTCACTTCCTCTTCCTTTGGTTATTCATATAAAGAATAATGAAATTCTCATTCTCTTCCTTAGAGGCTCTATCAATAACACTGCAGACAAACCCAATTAGCATTTAAAGGCTGCAACCTGCTTAAATTGCTCTGAGATTCCTTTGAGCTCATCTCCCAGCCTGACAATATACTGAAACTGATTTAGCCCACTCTTTTTGAAATATTGCTGCTATTTTGCCTTTAATATATCACAAACAAAAACATGCCTTCATTCTGACAGAAGGCCACAACGGATTTTGCATAAAGTTGAATAAATTAGAGCAAATGATAACCAAGAAATATCCAATCTGATTGCTTCAAACAGTACACTTATTTTGCATAAGCAAATTAACTATTGAAAAAAATTCCTCAAAACCATTTACTTTCTACTTGGTTCAGAAGTGGTGAAATCTGAAATCATCTCAAAGTGATGCTGTTCTAGGAGCATTGAAATTGCTTTGAAAACATACAAAGATCCCTCTTCTGGTTTTTTTGGGGGGAGGGGAATCTTGCATATTATCATCATTGTAGATGTTTTGCTTGTTCCCATATACATATTTCTAGTCCCTTTTTCTGAGGCTGGCAAAACGCTAGCAACAATGCCATCTTAGAGAAATGGCTGCCATGGGTTAATTACACAATGTGTGACTGAAGTATTTTCTTCCATCAGTTTTCAATTTCCTCCTTCCAGTTTCAATCAGTGTTTCCTTGTTTTTCTATTCAAGTCTTAAAAACAAAATACAAATTCCCATCCCGCTTTTCTTTACTGTAATCATTACTTTGGCTAGTTTTACTGTTTCCCTCTTACTCATGTCTCCCTAAGTATTCCAAGTCTTTTCAATCTCATTTCATACAAGAACATTTTCTCCATATCCCTGTCATTCTCATTTTCTCTTTCAACCACTCCATTTCTCCAACGTGTCTTTCTGATGCAGCAATTGGAACAAACAGCCCAGCTGAGGGCACAACACCGCCTTTTCTTGGTTTTTTTAATAAAATCATAACCATCGTGTTGTCAGTATGTCTCTCAATTCTTTTAACTTCTGAATATTTGTTTATTCTTTGGCAGCTGTTGCACAATACATGGAAGCCTGAATTCAGCTGCCTAAACTGATGCCAAGTTCTATTTTTGACTAGATGCTGTCAAGTTAGAGCATAAACCTAATTTCTACATTTAGACAATTACATAAATACCTAGACCTTATCCAAGCTTCTCTAGGCAATAAAGAGAGATATGCACTTTTAAGGAACAAACTTAGACATTAACTCTATGAATTGAACTGCATCCTAAAAGTGCACCAATTAACTGAGATTGCGATAGCTACACCTTAGATCTGAGGAATCCTACCCAATAAGTTAACCAAAAGAGGATTAGCAGAATGGGCCAACAATGTTTACTTTTATGACAACATTTTAAAATCAATGCTGTTCCATTCACAATTTGTCACATTTTTCTGATAACTTGTTGAAAGATTTTTTTTTCTTTCCTTAGAAGAAAAGCATCCATTTCAGCCTGGCAATTTCCAGCTTGAATTAAGAGTTGAATTCTCTGCTACTTTGTTGAGTCAGTAATGCTTTCTGAGTGCAGGAAAGCACAAAGAAAAGACACTCAAAGTGCAAAATCAAGAGTTTCTCTAAGGTTATGTCATTTAAGAATACTTCACTGCTTTGCAATGACAATTTGGTTGCCATTTATGTTTTTGTAAAGAAGGGAGTTGGGCATGGAAGCAGAGAAAGAGGGAAGGGAGCGAGAACAGAGCACTGAAAAACAAAATTAAACAAAACCAGTAAAATATTTCCAAGTAGGAAAAAAAATAATAACAATTTAGAAAGGTCCTAAAAAGAAGTCAAATTTAACGTTAAACTCAGAGGCATTGCTGCCCTTCTGTGCAAATGCTGAAAGTTGAAGGAAGATTTCATTTCCCAAAGGCAATGCAGGCTGCTGCGCTCAGGAGCTTTCCTGGGTTTTCATTTTGCTTGTTTGTTTTTCAATAAAGTAGTATTGATTCCCAGTCAGGTGGTACAAAAGGGCCATATAAAATAGCCTCTGCAAAAATTACCACAATGTCTTTACTCACCTCCAGCCTTCTCCTTCCACTAAACCTAAATAAAGGAGACTTAATGATCCTCCTGCTTGATGCTTTGGAGAATAGGAAACTGCACTTAAAGCAGCAAATGCTGTTGGTGTACCAAGCCTTTTATCATAAATGCAGGCCCTTTAAGAATATGTTGAGCTGATTTTAAAAACTACAGAAAAAATTTAGAAGCTCTTTCTGTATAATCAGACATCAAAGTTTGATGTGGAATATGGTTTTGCAATAAAATTTCATCTTTTCTCATTTGCATTTCAAATAAACCATTAATATCTTACAAAAGGACTGAGAACCAAGATAAAACGCACTTTACACTTTGATATGTCAGCTGTTGTTCACCCCTGTGGCTTCAACTTCTCTCTGCTACTAGAGTTACTACAACTACACACCACTTTCTTTTTTTAATTTAACCTTATGCCATCATCAGTATTCGAGGCTGAAAAAGCTGCCCTGACATGGGTTTCTAAACACCACAAAAGCCTACGATAGAGACGGATTATAAAGCTTCAAAAGCTTTCAAAATGGGCTTGCAGCTTATTTTTCTCCTTATCCCCATTTAGTGTGCTCAGACTCCCTTCCAGCCTCCTTTTGTAGCAGGCAGCATCTGCATCTCCCTCCTGCTGCAACCTCCTGTAAGTTGAAAACAAATTTAACAGAAAGATTTAAAAAAAAAAATCCCATAAATGACCTAAATTATTTGCTTAAGTTGCTTCGACCAATGTTACCAAGTCTGCTTCTGTATGTAATTTAGGAATGCCACCAGGAAGGAGAAGGGAAGAGAGGTCAGGTCATCATGATGGTTCTTATTCCCACTGTCACCACATGCTGTATGAAATAAAGGCGAGTTTGCATCAGCAAGGTCCAAAGCAGCAGCTGTAAGTTCACATCACCAACTTAAACCCAATTACACATACTGTGTCAAGGAGGGGAGAGTATGAAAGACAACACATAACAATCCAGAAAAGATCTGTTTCTTTGCCTACCTGATTCATTTTTAAAAAGGCATTTTTAAGGTATAAAGACTGTGATTATTCTTGAGATAGTCTGAGTTTGATTCAGTAAAAGGTCATTCTGGTTTGTGTGCAGCATGGATAGAGCCTTGCGGGAGAGATGCACATCTCAGAAACACTAACAGAATGATGCTTTCATGCAATTCATGGTGAAAATGGGCAACCAAAAAGCATAAACACAGTCAGACCTCATCCAGAGGTTAACAACCTCTGCTCTCCCTACTTAAGAACCATAATCCAACTCACCACCACAAACAGAGATTGTTACCATCACCAACACAACTTCTGCCAGCATATTTCTACGCAAAGCCTGTATTATTAGAAATGCATCAGCCGTGATGAGGATGTGAACTGCAGAGAGCCTTCGCAGACATTAGGTTAAAACAAGACTTTCCAAAGTGAAAAGCACCAGAGCTATTCACAGAGCATCATCTGGGGATGGGTGTTAAAGGTCAAGTTGAGATAGCATTTTTCACTTCTAACTGGGTCTTTTCTGTCATGTATACCTCCTCAAAAAATAAGACATCTGGGATGATCTTTCTCCTGCTTAGTGTTGGATCCAAAAGAAAATACTTCAGAAAGGATAACATAAGATCATTTTGCCAGTTTTGAGTTACTTAAGCGCAAGGGGAAAAGCAGTGTGTCTTTTTTAAAAAGAGAAAAACAAAACCAAGAAACCCCTGTACTTTTCCACACACTGATAAATCTAAGCCTAATATTTTACTACTTACTGTTTATTCAGAGTGTTGACAGTATGTTCTCCACTGTCATGGATGACAAGTAATCCATGCCCCAGAGAATGAGGGTGATATAAAGTCTTAAACCCACAGGAAGTCTCCACTGAATTAAAAATTATTACTCATGTGTATCCTGGTTTCAGCACTAGCAGTCATTTTTCTCTTTCTTAGTAGCTGGCGCAGTAGCTGTGGTTTTGACTTTCGGCCTGGGAACAGCGCTGATAACACCGATGTTTTCAGTTGTGCCTTTGTAATGTTTAGTCTAACCAAGGACTTTCTGAGCCTCATGCTCTGCCAGGGAGGAGGGGAAGCCAGGAGGAAGCAGAGACGGGACACCTGACCCAGGCTAGCCAAAGAGGTATTCCATACCACAGCACGTCATGCCCAGGATGGAGAACTGGTGGCAGTTACCTGGAAGGGCTAGAGTTCTCTGCTGGTGGTAGGGCTGGGGGTGTCGGTCAATGGGGTGGTGAGCTGTTGTATTCTCTTCCCTTGTTATATCCTTTATCATTATTATTATTGGTGATAGCAGTAGTGATTTGTGTTATACCGTAGTTACTAAACTGTTCTTATATCAACCCGTGGGAGTTGCATTCTTTTCGATTCTCCTCTCCATCCCTCTGGGAGCAGGGGGAGGGAAAGAAGTGGGGGGAGTGAGAGAGAGACTGCATGGTTGATTTATGGCTAATTTGGTTTAAACCACGACAATATTGAAGACCAGGGCTCCCCCAGAGTGCTGGAAAATGCTCAATATCACTTGCCAAATGTGCAAGGCTTTTCAGCTAAAATATCATTTTAAATAAGATACAGAAAAAAATAAGAAACAAGCAATGGTTTTCCAGTAAGCCAAGATCAGTAGTGTTTCACAGAATAATTTTTAAAAGCAACAGCAAAAATAAAACCATTTCTCATATCTCAAAGGTTTTCTCAATATTCTCATTTCTCATTTCTCAAGGCTTTGTGAATAGAGAATTAAAATCTCCAAGGTTCTCTGTTTTTTAGGAAGTTCATTTCCTTTTTAAAGTCATTTCCTCAGTCACCCTTGGTTGCAAGTATTTCTCACAACTCCCTTTAAACCTTCTATGCAAACAAGTGAACATTTACCACTATATTTGCTTATTTGATAGTCAGGTCTGCAATGACTTCAGCTATTACATCAAATTTGACATTGGTGAAGCTGCACACAATTTGAAGAATGTTGTTCTGCTGCAAACATAATTGCAAAGTTTATGTCCTTTCCTAGAAACAAGGGGAAGCTATTTTAGTGGCACTTTCCACCCTCCATCTTCAGTGGGATGCAGTGGAATAACAGGTACAAAGCAATTTTCATATGTAATTTGTTAGAGAACTAAAAATCTGCAGGTATCATTCAACATGAAAGAGCACTTTGAGATGCTCAGTATTATGAAGCAATTTGAAAAAATTCTTCTGTGACTGCATATCAGATTTAGAACCAAGTTCTGAAAACCTTATGCTTATCTGCATTTCCTGACTGCAAAAATAGACAGGGAAGCTCACTAGAAAGGGTTCCCATGAGATTTCTGTCAGTTTTGCTTTCAGTCATAGTGAAATACTACAAGACCAGCCTCTAATACAGATTTTTATTTTTTTTTTACCTTCACTTACATACCAGGAACCAGAGATAGACTGAGGATCTATTTGCTTCAGCACTCTCATAATGATTGGTCTGAGAAAAAAATTTGTTTGGTGGAAGGATGTACTACTCCCCACCACATTAAATCCGCTTGCTCATTCTCAATAACTATAACATTTACTGGGGGAACTGCAAGTCAGAAAAAGATGTAAATTTTCTTGAGTGACTAATAAGATTTTTATTTATTTGCCTCTAGTTCCATTTTCATAGGAAGATACTTCCTTTAGAAAATGTTACATTACTTATGATTCAACACATTAATGGGTAGGCAACATGAGAGATTATGAATAAGATTCCTTATTATTAAAAGGCCATAAATGCAACCACTTGAATAAAGCTTTGACAGAGCAATCCGTCATCAGATTCTAGGCTAGTCTCGATTTGCGTGACTTGCACAAAGCCAGCCCCACCTTCCAGTTCACAACCACACTCAATTCTCCTCAAATTGGTCAAGTTCTTCTTACTCCACAATTAACATTTAATATAAAAGAATTTAATGACTGCACACTTTCAGTTCCTTAACAAAATCCCTTCCCTGTTTCCCTACTGCACTCCCTGTTTCTCATAACCTGTAGGGCACAGACTCTAAAATGGTTAAGAAATAAAGCGCATTTACCATAAAATGAGTTGCATAAAAATCAACTTTTCTGAACATTTTGCTTTTTAGCTTATTTTATTCAGCTGATTTTTACTATTCTAAACCCTGTCATGTATCTGTTTTTTACCATTCTAAAAGCCTGTTTTTTTCTGATTTTAGCTGCAGTCCATAACTCTTCCAGTTTTTTTTTTTACTGGGAGAAGACAATCCATAGAAATTGGACTGAACCCAAGTTTGAACATAGTTCTTTGTTCAGCAATATCCCGCTGATACAAGTTTACTGCTTGATGTAATCAATGTAAAAATTTGGATTTACAGCCCACTTTTTTTCCAGATAAAGCTGGTATAATCTGATTTGTCTAATTTATGGCTGAGTCGCATTTATTATCAGAAGGGGAGGGTGATCAGCTGGAGTCTTCTGCAGGGATTTGGTCTTTGGGCTTGCTACCCCGATCTGCAAATCTCACAGCACAGTACATAAGACCTTGATATCAGTTGGGCAGGGAGACCAGGGTGAGTTTCCTACAATAGTAGTGAAGTAGACTTTTGTTTGAAGGCGCCATGTAGCACCTTCTTTGCATATGGCATATTCTTGTTATTTAGAAGGTATGCATTTTGCATTTGCCTGAAAGAAAAATCTTTTTCTCATCATTATAGGTACCTTCACTTCTACTATAAAACTACTGCCCTGCCTTAAAGACAGTTCCTGTCTGCAGACCTATTTATAAGAAGGAATATGATGACCATTCATAATTACAAGGAGAAGCAAATCAACCACAAATAAGAAACTTCCAGGTTTAAACTAGAACTACAAAAATGACCTTTGTGAAAGCTGCCCATTCATCCAGAGATCCTCAACAGATGTTAAAGATAGCATGTGTACACATATACATGCACGTGTGTACATGCCTGCATCCTAAAGAGATACTATCCCACAGGCAGGAGGGTGCATTCATATTTGGGGAATGCAGCAACACAAGTACAAGAAGAAAACAGTCTTATTTTTATATTGTATTTAGGGCTATTTATTGCCCTGGCAAAACAAAAATCAGTTGCAAAACCAGTTTCACTCTTTTGTGTTTATTGCTTTTCGGTAAAAATCTGCATCTCTGAATATAATTGAAGAAGTTATAATAAACATCTTCCAAGTTTTATTCTTCATAACTTAAAATACTTCAGAGCAACATATAGTAAGACTCCTTTTAAGCTTCTTGTTTAAGTGCTTACACAAGAATATAAGAAAAAGAACAACTCTAATTTAGAATAGAGTATAATGTAGGAATGTTGTAATGAATAAAAGTAAAGTTAATGTTTAAAAGAAATATAAACCTATTAAGATAAAAAAATGCATATTGAGCAATAAATGACTTTAGCCCTACTTCACAATGATATGCACACAAAGTCAAAACAGGTGAAATGAAACCAATTTTTAAATAAATATATTGATGATAACAGAGGGCCACAATAGGAAAAATCTATAAAAGGCAGTGCTAAGGTTCTCTTGGTTGAATTTAACATTTAGATAAACAATGTGATAGTTCATTCTCAATTTTAATTTTTTTTAACATATTTAAAATCTATTTATAAAGTCCTTATATTGCTAGCCAATTTTTAACCCTCCCATAAACATAGCTCTTAAACAAAAACGTAATGTTTGCAGACACAAATAATTAGCTTTTTCAGACATTATGGGCCATGACCAGTTCTGCAGAAACTTGCTTGTAACTTTTACAAGCTGGGTCCTGGACTTTTCCTGATCTCATACAAAAACATCTTTAATGGGAAGTTTATTTTGCTTTAAACGTATTGAGTGGACCCATGATGACTAAAGAGTGGACGTGAGGTGCCACACTCGTTCAGAGCTGGAAGACACTTTTTTTCACCTCCAAAGAAAATATGAGGTTGTTTTCACCTCTTTTGTATTCGGGGAAGCCAGAAAGTGTCTCCACTTGAGCCCAGTGGAAATTTTTAGACAAATCTGCCTTTTGTCAGAATGTAGCATTTTTTTGGAAACAAGCCAAGTTCAACAGTCTTTGGGAAATATTTCTCAGGTCTTGCAAGGAATTTCTTGGTCAAAACACAGCTGAGACCTTCCGCCTCCCCTTCATTTGATAGATTGTGCAGAGGTTTACGCTCTTGTGGAGGCTCTCGGGCAAGTGCTTGGGATATGCTTTTGAAATGCTTAATTCTCCAGGTAAGTACATTAGCTATCAATAAGTTTACTGTTGTAGGATCACTCCTTCTCCACTGATTCCTTCCTAGCTGTTTCATTTTTAAAAACCACAACTTTAAGTTTCCATTTCTCCTTCACCATAAAATGGGAGAATTTTTGTAGGATGACAAATCTTTACCTGCCTATCACTAGTCCATGCAAGTGTTTTCTCACTTCGTAATCAGCCTTGTACTTAACAGAAACTAATTTGTCTGCAGAAGCAGCTTTCCTGTAAAAGAAAAATGCAGAATTCAGCATGAACACCAATTTGGGATTGGAAAGTTAGACACTACAATTATAGTAAAGGTGCAAGGATCGACCGGTTGTCCCTCACTGAAACACTCTGGAGAGCCACTGGTTGTTGGTGAACCTCTTAAAATCTCTCCATCCCCCAAGCTATAATGTAGTTAGTTGCTAGCCAAATCCAGAAGATAGCAAGGAAGTCGCCAAATCTTGCCTTTATTCTTCTGGTGACCAGACTTGCCTTTTTCATGCCAGTATTTACACCTGGAGCCTTTCCTTCCTGAAGGGAACTACCCCCTTCTGTAAGTCTTAAAGACCCACCTGCTGTATCCTGGTTTTCCCCTCCCTTTCCTCTCCCTTTCCTTTTCCACCCTCTTGATGACCTGCTAGAGGGTGGGAGGCAGCAGAGAATTTCACAAGTTGCCAAACCCAGCTCACCCACCTCCCATGAGGAAACCCTTCTTTTGAGCAGAAGTGGAGTCTAGAGAGAAGCAGTGCTCGTGCTGGCTTTGCAAAAGGTCAGGGAAATTTTTTGGCAGCAAAAAGAAGCTGTGAACATTGTACAAGGATAGTCTGTAATATAGTTACTGGGGTCAGTTGACTAAGGTAGCATTGTCTGGACAGAACAGCGTAGTCCCAGGTCTATTATATCTAAAAAGAAGCACACTAGCCCAAACGTGATTGCACCACTTGAATGATGTTTCTTAAATTATCACAGGAAAAAATATGTTTAAAATTATATATATAAGTTGTTTGGGGGGTGGATGCCTAAGGAAAGGCTGGAGATATTTTATATCAAGTGAACTAGGACAAGTAAAAGTTTTTAAAATTCACCCTGTATGCAAAGTAGAGTCACTGTCAGGAACAAAAAGTCATGCAGGCAGCACAGCAAAAGTGCCTGCAGGAAGCAAAACAAATATATTTAAATTGGCTAGGGAAAATGAAACTATTTGTTTGTTCTAGACTATTATGTTAGACTTTCTTACGTAGGCTTGTGAAGATACAGTAACCAACCAGTTAAGCATTTATACCAAATCTATTTTAGTCATATATGGCCTATCTGATGCACTTCAGGGCACACAGGTGCAGGTCTCAAGGAGCACAAACTTTGACATGCCGTCACATCTCCCTCCTCCCTTTCATTCCCAGAGGCTGGTGAAAAACAGAGTGCTGAAGTGCCAGGGGGTCAGGCTGATCATGAGCCCAAACCAAAGTTCAGTCACAGAGTGGTCTGTGCACAGGAAACCAGACAGCCTTTTGTTCAACAGAAAGCAGAGAGTCAGGCTTCCTGCATGCTTGGAAATGAGAAACTTTGGAATATAAACAAAAATAAAAACCCTTTATGTGATGCCATGATCCTTTGGGCTACCTGCATGGAGCGACAGCAATGCTGTGGTGTTACAACACAGGTGAGAGGGTTACCCCAGTATGTTCAAAGTGTAAGGAAATTCCTGACATCTTCTATGCACCTCTAAAAGGATATCCATACAGGACACCAAGTTAAATGTCAGGTGATGTGCACATGGGCATCAGGGAATATGGGAAGAATTAGGAATGGGAGACCTGCTGCTGTCTAATATCAATGGGGCAGATCTCAGGTGTCATTGCAGCAAGACAGCGCACTGACAGCCTAACTGTGCTGTGTAGATTTGAATTAAATGCACTGGGGTTTGACTGCTACTCCAGGATCCTGGAGAAGGGAGGAAACTCCTGGATATGGGTGGAAAAGCTCCCTGCTCCTTCCTGCCATTCCCCCACACCTCCTCACTCCCCTCTTCTACAGCAGATCTCTCTCCAGGCACCTCAAGAAGTTTGCTGTAAAGTCTGTGCAGAGCAAACATATGTCTTAATGCCCAGATTTCACTGCTCAGCTCAGTGTCTTTTAGAGAGTGCCACAAACACACTTAGTGGTGCATCAGTGCATGTCAACACAGTACACTGGAGGGAACCCAGAAATACCTCTTTTCAGGTGGGGGTGTTTTGGAAGAAAGGTATGTGAAAGGGTATTGCATTGTGAGCTTGTTTGTCACGTTCTGCCAACAGATATATGTTGATAGACATTGCTGTATGGAAAAGCAATTTGAACTCCTTAAGGCCTTGGCTGGTGTTTACTTTAGCCAACGGCAAACAGACAGACCATACAAGGATCTAGTCTAATATGTTTACTTCCATCTGCTGCTATCATTCATTAAGCTTGCTTATGCTTGGATTTCTTCTATATTTTAATACCTGTAGCTCTGTGCTTTTCTTGTGTGTTAATGGGTAACTCCTGGGAGGTAACACCAGTCTGAAGCAGTAAATACTTCCGCAATTAAGAACCTGAACGTGCACAAGTCCATGGGACCTGATGAAATCCGAAGGTCCTGAAGGAGCTGGCAAATGAAGTTGCTAAGCCACTATCCATCATATTTGAAAAAATCATGGCAGTCAGGTTAAGTTCCCAATGACTGGAAAAAAGGTAATATAACCCCCATTTTCAAGAAGGGGAAAATGGATGACCCAGGGAACTACAGACCAGTCACTCTCACCTCTGTGCCTGGCAAAATCTTGGAGCAGATTCTCCTGGAAGGCATGCTAAGGCACATGAAAAAC